>JACXGI010021008.1:0-11085 GCA_016801175.1 Esox masquinongy | reverse complement strand
TGAGTGGGGGGTGTTTGGGGGGGTGTAATGATTTTTCCAGGAAAACTGAAGTGGGTGCCTGTGTTGAAAAAGCAGAGGCACAGGAGAAATGGATCCCATATACGGGCCCCTATCACACCCTGGGTTCAAACCCTACTCGAAACCTGTCAAATACTTTGAGTGCGTGTTCTAGTTGGGTCTGGAGTTCCAGGTGGGCTGGGCTTGGACCTTCTACACCCCTTCTATTGGTCCCACTGCAGCAGGCGAGCTCGGTTGAAGTGGTGCACGTGATTTTAAAGACCACTTGAACCCAGGTACAGGCAGACATCTGGGGCAACATGACCATGGTGTTTGGTTTCTTTTCGTGAATGTCTCCGGCAGTATGATTCGTCAACCCGGCTTTGTTTGTTTGATGGACTCCTAGGAAGCCTTATCTGCCCTCTGTGGCCGGTGGCTGTTTATCACTGCAGTGTGTGTGTGGAAGTGTGTCAGTACTTTGTGTGTGTGTGTCAGTACTTTGTGTGTGTGTGTGTCAGTACTTTGTGTGTGTATGTGTCAGCACTTTGTGTGTGTTTCTCAGTACTTTGTGTGTGTGTGTGTGTCAGTACTTTGTGTGTGTTTGTGTCAGTACTTTGTGTGTGTGTGTCAGTACTGTGTGTGTGTGTCAGTACTGTGTGTGTGTGTGTGTGTGTGTGTGTGTGTTATGGCAAGTTCATTCCAGGCCCCTGAGGAGATGAGGAGGTGGGAATCTCCCCGCAAATAAAAAAAAAACAGTTTCACCCTCTCTGTTTCCTCTGAGGACGGTACCAAGTTAAATGGGACATTAACCTCTCTATGTTGAAACTACGGTCTGATGATATCTGACCGCCTGTCCTGGTTCTGTCTGCTGTGGGAATTACACGTCGGTCCAGGGGCCAGAAGAACACAGCTTACGGGTCAGATGTTGCCCGGGAACCAACAGTTTTTGACCCCTGGTGAGGAGAAACCAACCAGGGCATGATCCCATTGACCGCAGCCTCATCGACACCGTCATCTTCCCTGTGTGGTGCTGGAACTTTCCACGTGTGTCACCTGAGAGATTATTATTATTTTTTTAATGATACGCCGCCACGATGTGTCTTCAACAACTGACATTTAATGAAAATGTTCTGTCTCCATCTGTGGGGATGACTCAGGGAAGCGTGCTGCTCCGTTCCATTCCGGACTAAGTTGACCTTCAGTGTGTGATGTCATGTACAGTCAGCACGACTCGTGCGGTGAGTCACCCCAGGACGTTAGCTGAGCTTGATAGCTACACCTATTCTTTCAATTGAACAGTAGATCACATGTAGTACCAACTCACAATGTGACAGTGGCCTCTACAGATAAGCAGTGGATATCCTAGCAGTTAGCGTCAGTGACCCAAAGGTCTCTGGTTCAAATCCCCAAGCTGATGCAGTGAAAAATCTGTTTATGTGCGCTTGAGCAAGGCACTTAAACCTTAATTGCGTCTCTGTGTCGCTCTGTGAAAGAGTATCTGCTAAATTGATAAAATGTACAAATGTACACCTGCATTTCTGTCTATATATTAAAACCATGTCTACAATCCTTCCCTCTCGCGTTTTTGTGTAACTGCACAGAGTAGGATTATAAACACTGAGCAATATCACAGCCGTGTCATATAGATTAGAACGGTTAGTCTGTCTGCACATTACTGTTGTAACATCTAAATACCATCCATCAACACATTACTGTTGTAACATCTAAATACCATCCATCAACACATTACTGTAGTAACATCTAAATACCATCCATCAACACATTACTGTAGTAACATCTAAATACCATCCATCAACACATTACTGTTGTAACATCTAAACACCATCCATCAACACATTACTGTAGTAACATCTAAACACCATCCATCAACACATTACTGTAGTAACATCTAAACACCATCCATCAACACATTACTGTTGTAACATCTAAATACCATCCATCAACACATTACTGTTGTAATATCTAAATACCATCCATAAACACATTACTGTAGTTACTTCTGAACACCATCTATAAACACATTACTGTAGTAACATCTGAACACCATCCATCAACACATTACTGTAGTAACATCTGAACACCATCCATCAACACATTACTGTTGTAACATCTAAATACCATCCATCAACACATTACTGTTGTAACATCTGAACACCATCCATCAACACATTACTGTAGTTACATCTAAACACCATCCATCAACACATTACTGTAATAACATCTAAACACCATACATCAACACATTACTGTGGTAACATCTAAACACCATACATCAACACATTACTGTTGTAACATCTAAATACCATCCATCAACACATTACTGTTATAACATCTAAATACCATCCATCAACACATTACTGTAGTAACATCTGAACAGCATTCATCAACACATTACTGTAGTAACATCTAAATACCATCCATCAACACATTACTGTAGTTACATCTAAACACCATCCATCAACACATTACTGTAGTTACATCTAAACACCATCATCAACATGTTACTGTAGTAACATCTAATCACCATCCAACAACATACTGTTGTAACATCTAAATACCATCCATCAACACATTACTGTTGTAACATCTAAATACCATCCATCAACACATTACTGTAGTTACTTCTGAACAGCATTCATCAACACATTACTGTAGTAACATCTGAACACCATCCATCAACACATTACTGTTGTAACATCTGAACACCATCCATCAACACATTACTGTAGTAACATCTAAACACCATCCATCAACACATTACTGTAGTAACATCTGAACACCATCCATCAACACATTACTGTAGTAACATCTAATAACCATCCAACAACATACTGTAGTAACATCTAAATACCATCCATCAACACATTACTATAGTAACATCTGAACACCATCCATCAACACATTACTGTAGTAACATCTAAACACCATCCATCAACACATTACTGTTGTAACATCTAAACACCATCCATCAACACATAACAGTAATGTACATCCAGCATTTCTCCATCTGTCTCTCTGGCCTGTGTTTGGGAAAGTCGCGGTGACACCCTGGGGGGGCTAGCAGGCCTCCAGCAGTCGCCAGAGGAGTCCTGGATAACCACTGTAATCTAACACTGAAGGGCCGGCTCCTGGATCTCAGGGATTGAACCATGAAACATGTTTAAATTGCTGGGTTAAAAGAGCATTCTGTAGTGTTCTAGGTGGTGGAAGGGCCTGGAGAATATAGTGAGGGACACATAATGCTCCATTACAGAGAGACACATACACACAGACAGGCAGACAGACAGTCACACAGGCAGACAGACAGGCAGTCAGTCAGTCAGACAGTCAGTGTATAATGTGTGGGGCAGAGGGAATCCTGTGAAGGAGATGTGATTATGGAAGTGAGGGGGGAGGAGATCTCGCTACTGGGAGCAGATCAATAGTTTCCCTGGCTCCTCCAGTATCTGAAGCGGGTCTATTTCTGTCACAGCAGGAGGAGAGAAGAAAACAGTTCGGGAGGAGTGTAGGATATCAACCTGTTGCTGCAGAAGAAGTCAGCCCGTCCCAAATGGAGCCCTGTGTGCATGTTAGTGTCGTAGGGCTGTGGTCAGATCTAGTGCACAACGTAGGGAATAGGGTGGCCTTTGGGATGTAGATGGTGAGTGGTACTGCAGAAGTTTAACACCACACACCAGACCTGCAGGGGTTAGTGGGTTCTGTTACACCTCTGCCTCTTCTGCTTTATTAGGATCTAGGGGAACTTTAAAGGCCCCCCCAGGCGGTCGGCTGTGTTCCCCCTCCCCTCTCCTCTCCCACCCGTCCTCTTTTCTTATCCTGCTGTTGGCTCAGAAAGAGCAGATTGGCCTGGCTGTCCTGCCTCCATCCAGGGAAATACTGAGAAGGCGTTGTCTAGTTGCCAATGTGCTGGTTGTCTTCTCCCAGGTTCCTTCATAAGTCCGTTGTTATCCACGAGCAGGTGAACAAGGTTGGCAGCGAGATGTTCTCTAGTTTTGTTGTCTGGCTGAGTAAAATATCAGACACATTTGTTTTGAGTCTTGACGAATCTGCCTGCCTTGGTTACATGCCCACATATTAGACTGCACAGGTTTGATTTGAACTAATGGATTTGCTGGATTTGCTATTTGGGAGGTAGGCCTGTTTCTCCTTACTAGGTTTTAGATTTCCATTTTTGTCATAGCACAGGAGCAAAATAATGTGTCTCTTGCTCAAGGACAGAACACCATGCACTGGGATTTGATTTGTGGAGCTGATTATAATGTGTTCGCTACAAACCATTGGCTTGTTTCTTTGACCTTTTGGGTTCTTTAGAACAAACATAACAGCCTCAAAATTGGAAGAGAACGAGGTTCATTAGACAAGTAACTGAACGTTCATTAGTTTAGTCAATACAATCTCATCATCAGTATATTCTTATCTGATTGACTTTAATTGTATCAAATCTGATCCTGATCAGTATGTTCTCAGTCTTATCTGATCTTATAGTTCTGCAATCACTCCATCCATCTTTGCCATATCAGTCCTTGATGGTGTGATAGCGTGTGTTTTGATACCCGCCCTGGGCACACATAATTGTAACAGGCTAGGTTAATTTAGTTAAGGTCAGGGTGATTTTTGTTGAGGTTAGCCAAAGTGGTAGGGTTAGCTAAAACGCAGTGTAAATAAATCGCATTTAATGTGGGCTGTAGCCTATCTAGATAGCCTGTTGTTTTCCCTACTCAAGGGGGTTCAGTTATATCCTGCATTAAGAGTCCCCGCAAACCTGTTTCCTCTCCCAGAGCTCTGGTCAGTCGGGGGGTATTTATGTACCACACATGTTTCCGATTGTTTGACCTTTGGACCCCTGCCTGTAACTGGGCCATTGGTGCCACGGACCCTAGAGGCTTTCCGGGGAGACCTCGCTGCCTGTTGTTTCAGATAGTGAGATAGATGGTTGTGGTGATGGTTGAACTGGACAATGTAGCCCTGTAACACACAGTAAACTGTGGTACACCACTAAGCTGGCCCCTCAAGTGACTTACCGGACCAATGAGAGCTAGTGCAGACATCCCCGTGAGGACCACTGACCAGACGCTAGGACTTTTATGGCCAGGGGTTCCCAAACTCAGTCCTGGGGCCTATCGTGGTAAATTTTTTTGTTTTCTCTGGGGGGGTCCTGCTGTCATAGCAGCTGCCTCCAGTGCATGTGAACTGCTGCAGTGTGGGTTCGAATCTGACCCAGTGCACGTGAACTGCTGCAGTGTGGGTTCGAATCTGACCCAGTGCACGTGAACTGCTGCAGTGTGGGTTCGAATCTGACCCAGTGCACTTGAGGCAACAACGCTTTAACCACTGAAATGTGCCCCCTCGGAAGACCCCACTGTGTTCGGGAAACCCCTCTGTGCCTGCCACTCATCGCCGTTTTCACCCTGGGGTTCTGGAAGCCCGATTCAGAAAGGGATGTTCTTGGTTCTGAAAGTCTGACTCAGAAAGGATTGTTCTTGGTTCTGGAAGTCTGACTCAGAAAGGGTTGTTCTTGGTTCTGGAAGACTGACTCAGAAAGGGATGTTCTTGGTTCTGGAACCCCTACTCAGAAAGAGATGTTCTTGGTTCTGGAAGCCCGAATCAGAAAGGGATGTTCTTGGTTCTGGAAGCCCGACTCAGAAAGGGATGTTCTTGGTTCTGGAACCCCTACTCAGAAAGAGATGTTCTTGGTTCTGGAACCCCTACTCAGAAAGAGATGTTCTTGAAAAGAGTGGTCCTAGGGAGGAACTGTCTGTTTGTCGTCCTGTTCTCTAGCGGCAATTATAGTTTCTTACAGTAAGCAAACTTCGCTCCTTACGGCATACTTATGCTATATATATCATCCAGGTAAAATGCGTATTCACAAAATAAGCCAAGGAGGAAAACCTGCCTCGTAGAAGGCGATTGGCTGGAATGGGATTGGCTGGGAAGTAGTGGCGTGCTCCAAAAATGATACAATGACATTCCACTGGCACTTAACTTTTGTTTTTTTTTACTGAATAAATCCTATCTAGTGCAGCTTTAACAAAGTTATATTGGCGCTGGTGTTTAGGGTATCACCCTGATTGGCTGTTGGTGTTTAGGGTATCACCCTGATTGCCTGTTGGTGTTAGGATATCACTCCGATAGGCTGTAGGTTCTAGGGTATCATTAATTGGCTGTTGGTAGAACAAACCGTTTTTACAGAAATTCTTCTGTTTAAAAACTGTTAACCTTCTCGATAGTACTGAATACTAACACTGACTGACAAATTAAAAATTATATTTAAGCCACCCAAATGGGTCCCCCCAGGCCTGGGCCCGGGACAACGTTCACAGTTGTCCCCCCCCTGTCGGCGTCACTGGGCATGAGGTCCATCAGTGTGCTTTATATTTTTCAGTGACCAGGGGGAATATCAGCTAGAACTGCCAGACTGGAAAGTAGACGTCTGTTAAGTGACTCCTTACAGTTTAGCGGGGTGAATACATATCAACTTGACTGAATATGTGAAATATTGTTGTATTGATCATTTTCATTTCATATAAACTTCTTAAATCAAAACATCTTAAATCAAACATCTATCTGTCATACTAGACAGTCTGTCAGATTGGACTGTGTGTGTGTGTGTGTGTTTCTCTGTGTGTGTGTGTGTGTGTGTGTGTGTGTGTGTTTCTGTGTGTGAGCTGCATGTTTATTTGGTCTTTGTGGCATGTCATGCTTCAACAGGAATGCTGCATTCATTCTCCAGGGAGCTCCAAAAGTTCCCAGACTAGATTATGTACCTTTATCCCAATGTTATCCATAGACACACAACCCCCCCCCCACCCTGAGGCATACATACATATACACACACACACATGCACTCACGTACACACACACAAGCTCCCACACTTTGTTCGCCCACATTTACCTGCACCTGTGAATCACCCATCCATCTACAACCACTCTGCTACTGTGGATGTGATCAAGGTAAAACCTGAAGCCTGCAACCCGATCCTACTGTGCTTTTAGAGTTACCTTTTAGGGTACATATTGCCAAAACATATCAGGAGATGATAATGTTGACTAATTCACAATAGAACATAATTAAAGCAACTACAATAATCAGTAAAAGAATGGACGAGAAATAACCCCACATCAGTTTAATATTATTAATAATAACATTGATAATAACATCAATACATATCAATGGCTTTGCAAACTTTTTCATGTCCCTCAACCCGCCAGCCCTCTGGATATAACGACATCAGTGACTCACACCATGGACACGCACAGGAATGTGAACTAACACACCAGAACATGAACTAACACCATGCTGGGCTACTGTGATTTTCTGAAATACACTAAGGATGCTTCCCAAATAGTGCCCTATTCCCTTGTTACTGTAGGGTCCTGGTCAGAAGTAGTGTACTATAGGGAACTCAGAGGTGTTTCAGACATTGCATGACTGTTCCTGAGGACACTTCATGGACACTACAATGACTCAGCCAGATACTAAAGTCGCTCTCTTGATTAGTTGTTGCCCCCACCTCATGAAATCAGGAAAGGGACTGTAGAACGTGAATTGCACGTCACAAGATTTTGGGTCAGCACCGGCCTGATTTTGACAAAATCTGGGTGATTTTCTAGCTGTAGCGATCCAGCATTTATAAAATACTAGAATTGGCCCGATGGTGGCGCTGTAACAACTGATTAGAATTGCTTTGACATGATGGAATATCCGCTGTTTTGAATTTTCAGATAAAAAGCTTAAAATGCTACTCCTCTGGTACTGAAGGGCTGATCTGCCTCAATGTCTGTGGAGTCGTACCTAAAACACTTTGGCCACCATTGACCAATAACCATGGTCTGGTACATAAATACGTTTAAGTCAGTGAATGCATTGTTCTAATATTCCCATCTTTATGTTTCCTAATCTGTTTAACAAGATGTGATGCAATTTGGCACACACACTCAGGGCAATAAGTCTCACTAACCAACCGATACCTTAGTCACCATAATAACCCAGTTATGACTTGTGTGTATGGTGCATCTTGTCATAGACATATAGCTTTTATGAAATGACACTGATTGTCCCAGTGGGGGGCTTTGAATTAGTTTTTGGGGGATGACAGATTTACTGTTATTTGCGAATGTTTCAGTGGGTGGAAGCTGCACTTCAGCTGAAAGACAGATGTTGTTTGGGTTGGTTGTTGCTGTGCACTAATTAGAAGCTGCCAAATATGCTGAGGATCATGGTACCTGGGACCTGAAATGTTGAATCGAGAGAATCTGACAGCCACGACATGCTGTGACGTTAGAATTAAGACTCCAATTTTCTAATATCCCATAACTCTTAGTGCCTTGATACATGGGAGCAGCTTGACATGCGTTCATATTGACTGGGAGTGAATGGACGCAGGCCAGAAAACAAACTAAAATATAAACAAAGCAGTTAATTTCAACTAAATGCTCACCAAGCCCAGAGCACACCTCACTGGCTGCCATGTTATTCATTTAGACTTTAGATATCTAATAATCTAAAGCAATTTTAGTATTTGATTTCCTGGTCAGATATTCAGTGCCATTACAGCAACGGCACTGATCCCATGGTTTAGCATGTTTTCATTGCGTCTACATGGACTTAGTTAGGGGTTAGGGTTGAGGTTAGGGGTTAGGGTTGAGGTTAAAGGTTAGTTAATAATGCTGTCTCTGCATGTATATGTTGACCCTAGACTGGCGTGAGTCAATGTTATTTTTGTCCTAAACTGCTGTAATCTATTCTATTACTCTATGAGGCTTTTCAGCCTCAGCTCAGTTAGATGTCGAGCAATCGACGAGAAGGTCAAACAGTGTATTCAGTTTAACAGTCAGTACGACGACTGGTACTTTAACCGTTTCACTCAGACATGTTAAATGGCCCTCCCTCTAGTTTTCTTGATGTTGGCACCTCATTACAGGTAGTTGAGAAATACTCTGTAAACCTGCTACACTGCAGGCTATTCCAGCACACTTCCTCAACAATACAAATCTGTTTTTGTCTTTCAAATTGATCCAACCGATACACAAACTCCAGACCCCTGACAACAGTTTGTTATTAAAAATCAAATCCCACAAAGGGCGAAATAAACACGAGTGTTGTTGTAAATAAGTTGTCAAGTCTCCATCTTGTCCGCTTCTCCCCCCAACGTCAAACACAATTCACTTTTTGTCTTGGCATCGTTTTGGGCTAGCACAGTGAAGCAAATGTCTTTTTCTGACTAGCCTGACATAGGTAAGTACACTTTGTAGCTTATAAATGTTGTTAACCTTAGCTCTGGGTTTTGCTCTTTGATATAGACGTTTTGTGAAACTCCTATAACAAGATTTCCTCTCTCTAACTTTCCTTCTCTCTCCCTCTCATCATTTCCTGAGACATATGTTCAACAACTCGTTACAAAGGAGAAAACGTTATGTGAACTTGTTGCGGTTTGTTAAACTGATTATTTCGGATTTGAATTCGACGACTTCTGTAATTGCATTTTCCGCCACGTTTCTTGTGTGAATATTCTGACCTACTGCTGTGGACTTACAAGCAGTCACACATGGTTGTGTTTAGCCTTGGCTGAATCCCAAATGGTACCCTATTCCTTATGAAGTGCACAACCCTTGACCAAATTCCTATGGGCCCTGGTCAAAAGTAGTGCACTAAACAGTGAACAGGGTACCGTTTGGGACGTATGACTTGTGTAGCCTGTTAAGATTTGAGCCAGTTCAGATATTAATACACAGTCATTGTTTGATGAGATGAAGTGGACCGTAACACTGTTATTACCGAGGTACTCCAGTGCTTTGAAGAATGTGAATCAAGCACTGTAGAGTTTAAGTACAGTTACATTTGCAGTAAGGAAAATATTTACTGGAGAAGAAAAACAGCATAAACAAATACATCGTAATACTTATTATAGATGAGCAAATGTTTGTCCAACAGTATATGCTGGTGACAATGTGAACACCTGTTTGAAGCAGGTCGTTTCCTGTCTGTCCACCCTCTTTGAAGCTGCACAAAATAATGGCCCTGCGCATGAAGTGCATTTCCTGTTTGGTCTCGGTTTGCAAGAAGTGTTCATCTCTACCCCGCCCCCCCCACCTCTGATGGGGAGATTATTAGCTTAAGTTCTCTAAAAATACATCTTGGGCTGTATGGGCTCGTGACAGCAACCGTCTGATACATTCTGATCGTGTCCAACCACCTGTGGCTCCATGTCAAAACCACAGCCTGCCTGCCATTAATGGGCTGATGTTTTAAGCCCTCCATGTTTTTATTATGCCTTTATGTTTCCTGACAATCATGGAGACCTCTGTTCACTCATTAGCCTGACTTATTAGGGGAGAATAAGAGGCTTGTGTATGCAAATGAAGGGAACATTTCATAACATTACATACAGTGCGTCTTTGAAGCAATGAGATTACTTGTTGAAAGACACTGGTGTCGTTTTCGATGTCTCTTGAAGCGCTTCTAGAGTTGAGCATTTCTGGAGATGTTCCAAAACATGTTTGGGATTTATGGAGAAATCAGAAAAATGTGAAAAGTTTCTGTGATGTTGTTACCCCTCAACACCCACCCGTTATATTGAGCTCCATAAAGAAACGCTAAGACTCCCTCAGTCATTTAACTGTATAACACGATTTATTAGTGTATATATGAAATATACATACACACACACACACACACACACATATATATATATATATATATATTATGTGTGTGTGTGTGTGTGTGTGTGTGTGTGTGTGTGTGTGTATATATACAGTGGATATAAAAAGTCTACACACCCCTGTTAAAATGCCAGTTTCTTGTGATGTAAAAGTATGAGACAAAGATAAATCATGTCAGAACTTTTTCCACCTTTAATGTGACCTAAAACTTGAAAAACAAACTGAAATCTTTGAGGGGGAAAAATAAAAAACTCACAATAACCTGGTTGCATAAGTGTGCACACCCTTAAACTAATACTTTGTTGAAGCACCTTTTGATTTTATTACAGCACTCAGTCTTTTTGGGTAGGAGTCTATTAGCATGGTACATCTTGACGTGGCAATATTTGCCCACTCTTCTTTGCAAAA
>JACXGI010021007.1:0-10606 GCA_016801175.1 Esox masquinongy | reverse complement strand
TATATAGGCACTGTGTAGGGCTTACCTGGGGTTCAAACTGTATATAGGCACTGTGTAGGGCTTACCTGGGGTTCAAACTATATATAGGCACTGTGTAGGGCTTACAGTATATAGGCACTGTGTAGGGTTCAACTTGCCAGTCCATCTCAAAGAAAAAAAAGTTCATACACAAAGAGAACATAAAAAACTGACTTATCTAGATGGGAGGCGGGATGTACAATAAGTATAAATAAACCTGACTTTCTCAACTCTCATTGTTCACCAACACAGGTCACTTCACGCTACACATCGAAAACCAGAGTTCCACCCGCACGTGTCAGCGTCCCCAAATAAAGGCAACTGTTTTGTATGTCCCCCGACAAACCTGACTGTCATACGGGTGCTAACAAGGAACAGGGTACATTGTAGCTACACTGTAATTTGACCTTTGTGCCACACTTCATCCTTTCTACATGAACCCAAATGTCTTCAGTGGATCCAAAATTTGTATATTGTATCAGGGCGAGACACAGGGAACAAGACACAGTACCAGCGCTCTGGGCCCTGGAGGGCATTCATTAACAAAAAGTGGATGACACGAAATCAAACCAAAAACAGAAATGACCCATAAAATTCAGCCATGAAATATACCATAAAATGGCAGAATTGAATCGCTACCCAGTATTATCAGATTCTCAAACTTCAGTATTTGGAATCGGCATAGACAATGGAAAGTGGTGCAACCTACTGATGTTATTCATGAAATTGTTCAAAATGGTTTTTCATTAATACAACCATTTCTGTGAAGTACAGTGCATTTGGAAAGTATTCAATATTATCTATATTAACAGATAATGCTGTTGTTTTGTGATCGTGTCATCTGTTTTGTAGAGAGACTTTCTGTTTCACTTTGAGATTTCAGGCAATGCTTTCAGGTTTGCGTAAACCCTTTCAGTTTCATTTTAAGTGTTCTCTACAGCATGGTCTATGATTAAATGTTAGAGGTGACACCCTCTAATAGGTTTTAAACATTTCTGGGAAATGGCAATCATAGACCATCTAACAATGATTTAAGCTTCCAGAATAGCATTCACATGGTGCATTACTTACTTGAATACTTCTAATGTTTTGCTTTGGAAAAAAGGCATGGGGAAAGGAAGGAGACCGGTAATATTATCCCTGGGAAAAAGGGAGGTACGCCAACTTCTGAACAAACACATTACGTAAGCTTAAAGGGGCATTTCACCAGAGCACAACTACATTAAAGTACCAATTACTAATATCACCCTGTTTCCAAAAAGTCAGGACGTTGCATAGAATGCAAATAAAAACAGAATGCATGTGCAAATAATTTATCCCTTTATTTAATTGAAAATAGTACAAAGACAACACATCCAATGTTGAAACTGAGCAATTTTATTATTTTTGCAAAAATACATGACAATTAGGAATTTGATGCCAGCAACACGTTTCAAAAAAGTTGGGACAGGGGCATGTTAACCAATGTGTTGCATCACTTTTTCTTTTAACAACACTTTGTAAGCATTTGGGAACTGAGGAGACCAATTGCTGTAGTTTTGAAAGTGAAATGTATTCCCATTCTTGTTTGATATAGGATTTCGGCTACTCAACAGTTCAGGGTCTCCTTTGTGGTATTTTTCATTTCATAATATACCAAATGTTTTGAATGGGTGACAGGTCTGGACTACAGGCAGGCCAGTTTAGCACTCTTTTACTACAGCGCCATTCTGTTGTAATACGTGCAGAATGTGGTTTGGCATTGTCTTGCTGAAATAAGCAAGGCCTTCCCTGAAAATGACGTTGTCTGAATGGCAGCATATGTTGCTCCAAAACCTGTATACTGTGTTCAGCATTAATGGCGCTGTCACAGATATGCAAGTCACCCATTCCACATGCACTAATGCACCCCCATACCATCACAGATGCTGGCTTTTGAACTGTGCACTGATAACAAGCCTGGATGGTCCCTCACCTTTTTAGTCTGGAGAACGTGGCATCCATGATTCAAATTTTGATTTAACAGACCACAGGACAGATTTCCACTTTGCCTCTGTCCACTTTGCCTCACAGCTTTCTCTGAGCTTGGGCCCAGAGAAGGCAGTGATGGTTCTGGATCTTGTTTATATATGGTTTCTTATTTGCATGGTAGAGATTTAACTTGCATTTGTGGATGCAGCGATGTACTATGTTCACAGAAAATGGTTTTCAGAAGTGTTCCTGAGCCCATGCAGTGATTTCCACCACAGAATCGTGTCTGTTTTTAATGCAGTGCCGCCTGAGGGCCCGAAGATCACGGTCATCCAATATTGGTTTTCGGACTTGTCCCTTTCATACAGAGATTTCTCTAGGTTCTCTGAATATTTTAATGATATTACGTACTGTAGATGATGAGATCCCCAAACTCTTTGCAATTTTATGCTGAGAAACGTTATTCTTAAACTGTTGCACTATTTGCCCACGCAGTTTTCACTGAGTGGTGAACCCCTCCCCATCCTCACTTCTTCCCATTCTCTCTGGAATGATCTTTTAATACTCAATCATGTTACTGACCTGTTGTGTATTGACCTAATTAGTTGTGTGATGTTCCAACAGGTTTAGTTTTTTAACATTACACAACTTTTCCAATCTTTTGTTGCCTCTATCCCAACTTTTTTGAAACGTGTTTGCTGGCATCAAGTTCAAAGTAGGCAAATATTTTTCAAGAAACAATAAAATGTCTCAGTTTCAACATTTTATATGTTGTCTTTGTACTATTTTCTATTGAATATAGGGTTTAAATGATTTGCACATCATTGCATTCTGTTTTTATTTACATTTTACGCAGCGTCCCATCTTTTTTGGAAATTGGGTTGTACAAACATTTATGTGATGTACAGTGCATTTGGAATGTATTCGGTATTATCTGTTGTCTCTTACATAATTCTGTTGTTTTCTGACACTATCATCTGTTGTTTTGTAGAGAGACTTTTCACTGAGCCTTCAAGCAATGCTTTCAGTTTTGCGTAAAACCTTTCATTTTCACTTTGAGTGTCCGAGGTGACACCCTATATTTGGTTTCAAACATTTCTGGGAAGTGGCAGTTACAGTAACCGCCTAACAACGCTTGAATTTTCCAGAATAGCGGTCGCATAGTGCACTGAAACATGTCTATTGACATGACTTGCTTGCATATCTCTAATGTTTTGCTTTGGAAAAAAGAGGGAAGGAAAGGAGGGAGACCGGTAATTTTACCCAGGGACAAAGGGGTCTGCGCAAACTGAGCTTAAAGGGGCATTTCACCAAAACATAACTACTTAACGTACCAATGTTAGGTATGATGTATTTGTGTCATAAAAACACGAGGTCTCCTCAAACCAATCTAGAATGAATGAATTTGAATTTAACAGTTGAATCTACTTCCTCTGCATTGGTCTGTCCATAAAATTCCACAGGTTCCATAGTGAATGTAAATACAGCCTCCGCAATGAAATGCTAATCAGGATCATTTTTATAACACAAAAAATACACTTTAAAACAAAATTAAATATTTCAAACACCAATGTTGATCATACCCATGTGGTCTTCTGTGTATGTCTTAAAAAATTAAACATGGAAAAATGCTCTTTTGCATTTTCTTTACTTGGAGCAAATGACTGAACTTACTGGTAAATACCATATTCACATTTACCTTGTTTACAAAACATACCAACAAACAATAACAATAACACATTTACATTTTTAAATCACTGTTTCTGTTGATAATTTGCTTACTGACAAGCTAATTCTGTACCTACACATTTACTTGGCAAAAACATGAACATCCACAAACACACGTTTACCAGTAGAAATAGAAGACTTAATTCTATCTCAACTCTCCACTAAATCTGGTAGTTCTATGAACACCAGCATTTGTTGTAATAACATCAAACTAACCACATTTGAATAGAGTAGGCATTGCACAGTAGACTGCTTGCGAGAGATTTCAAAAATGCATTTCATAATCCATGGTTTTCAATAAGCGGGACTGCAGTTCAATTGGCGTTTAAATAAGATATCTAAAACGACTAGGCTATACCCTTGCAGTGTCATATTCAGCTACAGTTGGCAAAAACATAAACATTAACAGTCTCGAATACGTATCAGACCCAAATTTGACATTAACACACCTTCACCAGTAGACGTTGCTATAAGGACTCATGCTTTCTCAATTCTCCACTAAATCTGGAGAACCCCTCCCCATCCTCACTTCTGACAGACCCATCCTCTCTGGAATGATCTTTTAATACCCAACCATGTTACTGATGTGTTGCCAATTGACCTAAATAGTTGTATGATATGCCACCAGGTTTAGTTTTATTGCATTACACATCTTTTCCAGTCTTTTGTTGTCTATGTCCCAATTTTTTTTTAAATGTGTTTCTGGCATCAAATTCAAAGTGGACATATATTTTTCAAGAAACAATAAAATGTCTCAGTTTTAGCATATGATATGTTGTCTTTTTGTTATTTTCTATTAAATATAGGGTATAAATATATAGGGTATGCAATGTGCACATTATTTGCACATTGCATTCTGTTTTTATCTGCATTTTATGCAGCGTCCCAACTTTTTGGAAACTCGGTTGTAAATATCATTTATAATATGTAAATACTACTTTTTGTTCACACTATACTACGAAAAACTCTTTGCTGGATCAGAGGTATGTAAGGCTCAACACATGCGCACACAGCGCTTTGGCCTCATGTCCAGGAAGGCGTAAATACCTACTGACTTTGTTGTTTACCTGGTGACTAACATGGCACTCCTCATTTAACTAGTGCTGTTGTTGGTGATTGAAGAATAAAGTGTGAGATTTAAGTTGCTTCCCAAGAACATTTTTTTCAAAGCTTTACCTGAATTTCGATGTAACGAACCAATGACATGAAACTTACTGTTCTAATGTGCCAGGAACACTTGCGTTGTTGATGATGGGCTTGCCCAAGAAACACTTGGGCTATGCCTTGTTCTAATGTTGTGGAGGAGGCAGGACACAGACATTTAATGAACAGGCTCAGTAACAACAGGCTCAGTAACAACAGGCTCAAAAACAAAAGGCTCAGTAACAACAGGCTCAATAACATCAGCCTCTTTAACAACAGGCTCATTAACAACAGGCTCAAAAACAACAGGCTCATTAACAACAGGCTCAAAAACAACAGGCTCAGTAACAACAGGATCATTAACAACAGGCTCAGAAACAACAGGCTCAATAACATCAGGCTCATTAACAACAGGCTCATTAACAACAGGCTCAGTAACAACAGGCTCAGTAACAACAGGCCCAGTAATGTGAAAAAGTATGTATTTTCCTTGTTAAAGAACACAACCTAGAGGAATGTTGCTTTGCTACTATCTATTTTAGGAGGGGTCCATTACAGTCTGATAGGTGTGTGTGGAACCAAGAACTCAGAATGGGACCATATACCAGACCATATAATATTAGGATATAGATATACTTATGTGTTTGGAAGACAGCCAGTTAGTGGAAGGGACGTTTCACATTCTGAAACCACATTTCAGTTAAATGTGAAACCACCTTCCGATTTTGATATGCATATTTGAGGTGTCTCTATTTGGTTTTAAACATTTCTGTAGGGTGATGGTTGATCATAGCTTTAAGCTTCCAGAATACCAGTTGCATAGCGCATTAGGGAAACCATTTCCCTTGTAGTCAAACCTGACATGCTTGCATTATTCTAGACATATGCAAGTAGAGCGAAAAAAAAGAAATCTAGAAAATCAATATTGCAAGCAAACTGATATCAATCAATCAATCAAATTTTATTTATAAAGCTCTTTTTACATCAGCAGTTGTCACAAAGTGCTTTTATAAAACACCCGGCCTTACACCCCAAGCAGCAAACAACAGTAGTGTTGAATTTCAGTGGCTAGAAAAAACTCCCTAAGAAGGCCGAAATTTAGGAAGAAACCTAGAGAGGACCCAGGCTCAGAGGGGTGGCCAGTCCTCTTCTGGCTGTGCCGGGTGAACATATTAAGAGTACAAATTGTAATAATTAATAAATGCATGTGGGCTGAGTCTAGAGTCTATTTAAACTTAGTCCAGGTCGGAAGCATGACCAGATGGACAAGGACAGGGACAACACGGGGGAGGGGGGAGGTGTCAGCACAGTGGCAGCTGAAATCGTCAGGTATCGTCTTGATCTGCAACACAACCAGAAGGACTTTGGACAGGGGTAGCAACGGGTCTTTCAAGCCTGGTACTCTTCAGGTGTGAGCCAAGACCTCATGTTCTCCTAGGTTTAAACGGCAGGAGACAGGGAAAATTTAGAAAATGCATTCCTTAGATCTACAGGGATTTATAGTGGAGAAGGAGAACTGCCCCTACTACCCCAGCACAATAATATAGCAGCGTAAGACCTTGGGCCTGAGACAGGGGGGTCCAGTGACATTGTGGCCCTATCCGGGGGAGGCCCTGGACAGGGCCCAACAGGCAGGAAATCAATCCACCCACATTGCCAAGCATCAACCAAAGGGACCCCCACCAACCGCAACCACCCTGAATGAGGGCCGAGTATTGCCAGCAGAGTACAGCCCAATTGCACAAGAGTGCAACAGAGAGACAACAACAAGCCAGTGACTCCGCCCCCGAATGGCATCGGAGGGAGGGCATCCCAGCGGCGATGAGAGCCCACCTGGCAAGACAGCAAGGGTGGACAGTATCAAGCCTTTCTGGTTAACTTTACGCCCCTGGGCCAGACTACACTTAATCATAGACCATGCTGTAGAGATGAGTCTTTAGTAGACACTTGAAAGTTTGCACCGAGTTTGCATTTCTAACCTTACTTGGCAAATCATTCCACAGTTGTGGAGCTCTATGAGAGAAGGCCCTGCCTCCGGCTGTTTGTTTAG
The DNA here is from genome assembly GCA_016801175.1 of Esox masquinongy. Lineage (NCBI taxonomy): Eukaryota > Metazoa > Chordata > Actinopteri > Esociformes > Esocidae > Esox > Esox masquinongy. The sequence continues at coordinate 3,717 of JACXGI010021007.1, read as the reverse complement.
AAATTCTAGGTACAATTAAAAGGCCTGCATCTTGCGATCTAAGGTTACGTGTAGGTATGTATGGCTGAATCATTTCAGCGAGGTAAGTAGGAGCAAGTCCATGTATTGATTTATAGGTTAACAATAAAACTTTAAAATCAGCCCTAGCCCTAACAGGCAGCCAGTGTAAAGAGGCTAGTACAGGAGTAATGTGTTCACATTTTTTGTTCTAGTTATGATTCTAGCAGCCGTGTGCAGCACTAATTGAAGTTTATTTATTGATTTATCAGGGTAACCGGAAAGAAGAGCATTGCAGTAATCTAATCTAGAAGTAACAAAAGCATGGATTAGTTTATCTGCATCAGTTTTTGATAGAAAGTTTCTAATTTTTGCAATGTTTCGAAGATGAAAATATGCAACTCTTGAGACATATTTTATATGTTCATCAAAGCAGAGGTCAGGGTCAAGGGTAACGCCGAGGTTTCTTACAGTTTTTTGGGATACGACCATGCAGCCGTCGAGGTTCACAGTGACATCTGCCAACAAAGCTCTTTGTTTCATGGGTCATAAAACAAGCATTTCTGTTTTTCTTGAGTTTAAAAGCAAGAAGTTCTCTGTCATCCACTTCCTAATATCTGAAACGCATGCTTCCAAAGTAGCTAATTTTGGGGCTTCTCCATACTTAATTGAAATATATAACTGTGTGTCATCAGCATAACAGTGAAAATTGACATTGTGATTCCGGATTACATCACCCAGAGGCAGCATATATAGTGAGGACAATAATGGGCCCAGAACTGAGCCTTGAGGAACACCAAAACATACCTTTGATTTGTCAGAGGATATGCCATCCACACATACAAACTGATATCTTTCAGATAAATAAGATTTAAACCAGGCTAGAACATGTCCACGTAGCCCAATATGGGTTTCCAGTCTCTCTAAGAGAAGGGAGTGATCAATAGTGTCAAAAGCAGCACTAAGATCAAGAAGCAGCAGGACGGATGCGGAACCTTTGTCTGAAGCCATTTAAAGGTCATTTGTTACCTTCACGAGTGCAGTCTCAGTACTGTGATGGGGTCTGAAACCGGACTGGAGCATTTCATAAATGTTATTTGTCTTCAGGAAGGCATTCAGTTTGTTGGGAAACACATTTTTCTAAGATTTTTGATAGGAACGGGAGGTTCGATATTGGCCTATAATTGTTTAATATGTCTGTATCCAGATTAGATTTTTTTAGAAGAGGCTTAATTTCCGCTATTTTTAGTGAGTTTGGTACGCATCCGGAGGAAAGGGAGCAATTTATTATGTTCAACATTGGCTGACCTAGCACAGGAAATAGCTCCTCAAGTAATTTTGTTGGAATCGGGTCTAGCTGACAATTTGTGGGTTTAGAACTCATTACAAATTTAGTGAATGTGTCGAGCGATACAGGATCAAAAAATTAAAGTGTACCCATTGACACCTGGTCAGGGAGGTTCAGGACATTCTCAGGACAACTGAGATTTTGGGGACCATAACTATTTAAGGAGGAGTCAGTTATTTGTTTTCTAATGGTGATGATATTTTCAAATAAGTACTTAATGTATTCATTACAGCTAAAGTGAAGACCCACTTCACTTGTTGAGCATTGCTTTTTTGTTAACTTTGCAACTGTATCGAAGAGAAATTTTGGATTGTTTTTGTTCACCTCAGTGAGGTTGGAGAAATAAGCTGATCGAGCAGATGTGAGTGCTTTTCGGTATTGTAGAGTAGCGCCACTTTCGCTTCAATTTTCTGGAGGCTTGCTTGAGTAGTCTTGTATTGTCTGTGTACCACGGAGCAAGTTTCTTGTTGCGTATTTCTTTTGTTTTTAGTGGTGCAACCGTATCTCAAGTATTTCGCAGTGTTGAGTTTAGATCCTCGATTAGATCGTTTGCGGAATTATTTACTCTGTCGTTGATGAGTGAGCTTGTAAGAATATCAAGAAATCTATTTGTAGTCCGAGAATTTATAGTACGGCTTTTGAAACTCATTGTTTGCAGAGCAAGTGGATTTCTTGTTTTAACGGTAAATGTAATAAAACAGTGATCCGATAATCCAGGATTTTGGGGGGAAATTATTAGATCTACAATATCTATTTCTCTTGACAAGACTAAATCTAAGGTATGATTGTGGTAGTGCGTTGGACCTGGGTCCTCCCCCTGCGTTCATGCCTGTTAGTCGTATAACGCAACTCTCCTGCCTCCTGTCTTTTGCCAACCTTTCTTTTCTTACTTTTTAATTTTCTTTTAATCTTCTTTAAATCTTTTACATTTGTTTTATTTTTGTTCTTTAATTGTTTTAATCATATTTTTACAATTTTATGTAATTCCTAAAAGAGGAGCTAAGCATAGTTCTTTTGTATTTTTGAGTGACTTTTTATGATGGAGGAGCTAAGACAGCTGTTGGAGGAACGGATCAACCGCTTAGAAGATTTAGTCACCAGAGCGCTCCTCCGGTCGGACTGTGGGTCCTGTCCGGTAGGTGAGTTAACAAATGCTAATGCTAACATAGCAAAACAGGCTAACCTAAGGCTAGAGAACTCTAAAGACTTCCCTATACTTGATAGAATGAAGTCAAAACTGGTGAACAGATCAGAGCAGTTTCAGAGCGAACGGCTGAATGAGACGATAACACAGCTTGAAATACGTGAGAGTGAACAATTCATTAACTCTGTAGCAGCTACTCTAGGGGTTGAGCTACCAAATGCTAACGGACAGACACAGATTGGTATACAAGGGATTACTTCAAATCTTGACCACTCTGTCACGGACCTGGCTGACACTCTCCCCTGGACATGTGCTAATGCCACTGGATTAACTGCAGAGGCTTTCAAACCAGCCTTCCCCAATGATACTGACACATCTTACTGGCACAGCACCTGGGCTAGACCGAAGGCATCAACTCCAGCGGGGACTTGGTCTGATGTCATGCGCCGCAGAGGCAAATCCAGCAAGAAATCAAATAAGAGAGCACCAACCCTCAATCCACCACCTGAACTTACACTGCAAAACAGGTACGAACCACTGACTCGGAACGAAATGTGTATAAATGAAACTAGGGAAGCTAACCACAACACTAGCGTTAGGGCTAACCAAAATCCAAGAAATAGCCCTAAAACCACTGATAGGATGAGGGAAAGAAGAAACTTTGCTAACTCCACATCTGATAAGCCAGATACTACCTTGATTGGGGACGACATAACCAAGCATATCAGAATGGCAAAGCCTGAAAACCTAACGATGGCTGACACATCGGTCAGAGAGCTAACAGAAATGTTGCCAGTTATTCTCTCTACACATCCAAGCAACATGCAGATTATTATCCACACTGGGTCTTTTGACATTCTACAAAGGAAAACTGGCTCTGAGATCCTGAAAAAGGATTTTTCTATGCTACTGGAGAAAATAAACAACTTTCAACATGTTTTCATCTCAGGCCCCATTCCAATTTTGGGGAAAGGAATTGAATCTTTTAGCAGACTCCTTGGGCTGAATACGTGGCTGACATCGGCATGCCTCAACCATGGGATAAGGTTTATTGACAATTTCAATATTTTTTGGAACTGTAAAGATCGCTTTAGACCTGATGGGGTTCATCCAAACATCATGGGATGCCGGCTGCTTGGTGCCAACATACGTCACGCTCTTGGAATGCCATTCCCAAACAAGATAAGCATGAAGGACAGTACTCATAGGCAAAGTATCCACCCCCCCC
>JACXGI010021006.1:0-10618 GCA_016801175.1 Esox masquinongy | reverse complement strand
ACACACACACACACACACACACACACACACACACACACACACACACACACACACACACACATCCCAATGTGTTTTTGCTGTTATTTTACCTGGTAAAAATGTCTTGGAATATGTTCTTCTTTCCAGCAACAACCTAAAATCAATTGGGGTTAACTGCCTTGCTCAAGGACACAAGGACAGATAATTTACCTTGTCAGCTCAGGGACTTGATCAGCCTTTTGAACACTGGTCAGATGCTCTATCCCCCAGGCTATCCCGTCACACCAAAGCTAAGGCCAAGTGCACTGTCGAGTACTACCAATGCAGGAAGCAGGAAGTGGCTAAGCTCTTGGATGGACTCAGGGTTTAAATGATGACAAGCCCAACTGAGTCCAGCCTGGACTAGTGGTGAAAGCTGAAGGCTAACCCGTCCCTAGACTGAGAGAGGGAGATGGAGAGATGGAGAGAGGGAGAGAGAATCCACACTCCAGTGCTGAGAGCTGGAAGGCTACATGTCCCTAGACTGCCACTGCAGAGAGACAGGGCCTGGAGATAGGAGAACTAGGACATACTCAGTGTTCCTGTACACACCCGCAGACACACAGACAACACGCACACACACAGACTAAGACAAAACTCACAGACACACAGAGAGACACGACAAGACAAAACACTCAAAACACGCATATAGACAAAACCCACACAGAGACACACAGACAACACACCCAAACACAGTTAGACACACATCCTCATACACTAAAAAAACAACAAATTATATGTGCATATATACACACACCAAAACACACACCACTTGTGGGGCATCGATACCTAACCTTGACCCAGAAACCAACGTTCCCTATTCCCTAGCTTGTACCCTAACCTGAACCTCAATAATCTAACTTTTAGCTATGCATAAACCTAACCCAGCCATAAAGCATAACCCTAACCTTTAACCCAATCCATTATGGCCTAAACCTAAAAGTAAACACAATTTTAACACTATTCCCAATTATACGTTTTTACACAGACAAACACACACTTAAACACTCACAGCTTCCACACGCAATGCAGTGGATTTACATCAACCTGAAACTGATAGCAGACTACAGTGACACACTGGGAGACATGTCACAAGGCTCCAGTAGCTGAAGAGCTGAGGGCGAGCTGACCAGAGAGTCAAACAGAGTGGAGACAAAGCCTGGGGATACAAAGCTGGGAAGATGTTGTGCTCTTAAACCACGGCTCAAAAATATAAACTGTAGCATCCCAGACAGACGTGCTCAGAGGTAAGCCATCCCAGGAGCTATGAGACAAACAGACAGAGTGCCTGTAGACGGCCTGGATAATGTTCTCTCTCCAGCCTTAGCTCACAGCATGTAACGTACTAAACAATCAGACTACAGAAGCTAAAACCGGAGAGCAACCTGTCACAAGAGTGAGAAGACGAGGAGAACATGCCTGGGGTTTCGCAAGGAAGAGGCTGTTCTTTCCGACAATCTACCTCGGCTATAATACTGTACAACTGTAGCACACCTTTCCTCACTGAGTAATCTGCACATGAAAGACTGAATCGGTGGATGAGTTTAACCAATATAAAAGCGATGCAGTGTGAATGAACACAAGTATTTTTTTCTATTTTGCATTAGTTTACCCACCTTTTGTGGGATAACACATTGACAACACAAGGTGCTCAACCCTTTTTAGTTAAGCCACTTCTTCTGTAAACACGACTCCACTTTAGATAGATAAACACTGGATAGCACTACAGGAGTCCACTTGATTGTATAAAGTTATAAGCAAGTTGAGTTGAGATGCTTGTTTACCGTGGCAAGAAAAACACAACAAAAAAACGATTTGTCTTCATTAGGACAACCGCCCTGATATGACAAACAAAACACTTCACTACACTGTCATCCAAAGTTATTGACTTACATTTTCAAAGCTACACAATCTTTTAAAAAGTGCGGTCTGCCTCGTGTCTTCGATGTTGCCAATCTCTGGCAATATTGGCACGTTTGTAACACTAAGCAGGTAGCGGCACCAGCCGGCAGAACTAAACGCAGCCACTCTTTTCGTTCTAGCACAGTCAAATCACAGTCCATCTATTATTAGAAGCTAACCAGCGCTCCAATCTGCAGTGTTCTCTAAACATACAAACTTCCTTCCAAAAAGGCACGTAGGTCCAAGCCTCGCTTCCTAGCCCCAGTCGGCTGGCTCCGCCGCGGTCCTACAGCTAACAGCCTGGGGGATGAGGGAACTACATGCTCTCGAACGGCGGAAAACTGACTGCTTAATGACGACGCTGCAGGACCCTACAGGGAGCTCATCATCTCAGAACGTGTTTGATTTGACCACGCAGTGGTGGAGGCTCTACGGGGGGGTGGAGGCTCTAGCTGCGCGCGACAACATCACCACAGCTGACAAACGCTACGCGCGGCAACGGGCAACCGAACACACACACGCACAAACACAGGCGCCACATGACTTATCCAGCACTGAGCTGAGACATGATGTTAAATCCTGGCCACAGAAGAGAAATCAGTGATCCAGGCAAAGGCCCGAGTTCCGGAAAACAGCTAAACCGTTTAAAGCCCGACTCAGCCAGTGTCAATTCCAAATCAGCTACGCGAACTTCTTTATTACTTAAACTGTAATGAAGGGTCAAGTTTAAAATATTGGCACAGTAATTTCTGGTTGTGCCATGCAATGATCCTGGCAGTTGGCTCACAAACATTACTCAACGTATAAACAACATTTGATATTGGCTGCATTCCAGCCCTACATCGCCACGTTGCTTAGCCGAAAAATCAGATGCCAAATAAACAAATGTGAAAGGGTATAAAATAAATTGTTAAATTGTTTTCAGCGTATTGAGGTTAAATGCACCAAAAACATGCAATTAAAGCTAATATTTCTAATTTGAGAGATAAAATTCAAAAACATTTCCGGTATTATTTGACCTTACTGACTCAGGATTTAAGGCCTGCCACTGCTTCTCGTCATGACATGGTTATCGAAACAGAATATCGAGCTTCATATTGATCATTTGTCAATTACATATGTAAATGTACATTTGTAAATTGATGATATTTGGGCAGTTTTCGGGCGTTTTTTTGAAACCCACACCAAGGTGGCAGTGAGGGGTGTTACCCCTCCAAAATGTGTGACTTCTGGTTCCTCTTTTACTGTGGCATTATTTTGATGTTAGCAAACAGCATGAGAATTGCACTGCGTGATAAATGTCTAAGAAACTGGAAAAGTGCAGAGTGGAAATGGGCATCCAGACACTTCACTAACGAGGTCCATGAAACTGCTTTGCATATTTCCACAGCAGTGCAGCATTTTGCTTTGGCTGGTGTCTTCAGAAGCATGCTTCCACATTGATCCTCAGTGATAATAGATCTTCTCTCGGCAAAGGATAATTATGATTCCAGTGGGGTCAGACTTAAGTCTAAAACTCTGACCCTCAATAGGCCGCATAATCTAAAGCAGTTGGCTTAACCCCGAAACAGTCCACATATCCCAATCATTCAAAGACGTCCTTGGGTAACTTAAAAAGCACAAGCTATCAATGAGTTCAGCCAAATCTGTCCCTTTATTAAGCTGCTTTCAGATCCGTGTCCTTTGTGTTTTTTTAAGGAACCATTGAAACAGCAACATTTACAGCTGAACTGGAGAGTTGATGGGTAGCTAAGGAATGACAATGTCCACACCGAGATAAAAAGATTGTCTCTCTCTGTCTTTTGGTATATAATTATAGAAACATTAAACTCATCCACACAGCTAAATCCTTTTTTCTGCCTTCAAAGTCCCTCCAAAGTCACTCCCTTCAAACTCACACGTGTCTGTACAACCAGCTCCTTACACTGAAAAAGCAGTAGCTTAATAACAGTAAGTCCCTCTAACTCACATGTTCAGAAAGCTAAGGATGTCTATTCCTTGACATATTCAGCCACATACCTGGGAGAGAAGAGGCAGGCTGCAGCACTGACGTTGGGCCTCCCCCGGATAGGTCAACAGTGTCACTGGACCCTCCTGTCTCAGCCCCAAGGTTTTATGCTGCTATATTATTGTGTTGGGGGAGTAGGGTCAGTTCTCCTTCTCCATTGTAAATCCTTGTAAATCTAAGGAATGTGCTCTCTAAATGTTCCCTCCTGTCCGTTTAAACTTAGGAGGACATGAGGTCTTGGCCCACACCTCCGGAGTACCAGGCTCAAAACACTCGTTGCTGTCCCTGTCCAAAGTCCTCCTAGTTGTGTTGCAGATCAAGACGATACCTGATGATTCCAGATGCCACTCTGCTGGCCATTCCCCCCCCCGTGTTGTCCCTGTCCTTGTCCAACTGGTCATGCTTCTGACCTGGATTAGGTTTTAAAGACTGTGGACTCAGCCCACATGCATTTATTAATTATTACATATTTGTACTCTTAAAATGTTCACTCTGCACAGCCAAAAGAGGACTGGTCATCCCTCCGAGCCTAGTACCTCACTTGGTTTCTTCCTAAATTTTGGCCCCATCTAGGGAGCTTCTTTTTTTTTGTGCTTCAACACTGTTGTTGCTTGCTCTGTGGGGTTTACGGCTGGGTGTTTCGTAAAGGCACTTTGTGACAACTGCTGATGTAAAAAGGTCTTTATAAATAAATTTGATTGTTTGATTGAAACTGTCTGCCAGACAACACCTGAGTAACGACCAAAAATACTGGAACAATGTTCTCTGGACAGATGAGTCAAAGGTGGAGTTTTGTGGCTGCAATGCCAGACGCCATGTTTGGCAAAAATGAAGCGCTGCCCTTGAAAAGAACCTCATACCAACCATAAAGCATGGAGGTGGGGGCATTATTGTTTGGGGCTGCTTTGATGCCACAACCCAAAATTCACAAAACACCAAACTACTGCAACCAACCTGACTTCATTGGCAATAATGCTAGGAGTAGTCATAAAGTAAAACTAAAGTCCTAATTTGTCAAGTAGCCCTGAAGTTGGGACGAGTCCTCCCCCTACTTTGATGGTGTCCTCAACGTGACTAAGTGCTTCTGCAGGGATGATGTACATTGTCAATGCAACGATTCACCCAAGTCAGAGTAACATAACCTCAGCTCCAAAAACAAGGTGTAGTTGGGTGCAATAATGGGGTGCAGTGCATTCTGTAGGAGGGGTTTTGTCTGTGTTCCAGGCGGCATCCTATTCACAATCCCGGGCGCACTATTCACATCCAGGGCTCACCGGCCAAGTGCACTACAAAGGAATCAGAGAGTAATTTTGGATGCGTCTTCTGTCATGTTTGATGGGTGGACTAGCCATTGTCAGGGATGCAATTGACTGGCCTGCGGGCAGACAGCGGGGCAGCAGGATGATAGCGAACACTTCCGATCAGGATAATGAACGTCGCTATTACTATCAATATATTTGCTAATTTAATAACACTGCACTTGAATAGAGCACAAGGAGGAACTGTCAAATGATGCAGTGCTGTGATGTTATGGCCCCATACTGCCTATAGGGCTCTGGTCAAAAGTAGGGTTACTGTCCCTAGTAAATATGTTAAGTACTTCAAAGGGAACAGTGTGCAATTTGGGATGTAAAAATATACACATACCACAGAAAACAAGTGGAAACAGCCAGTAGCTCGAAACCTACCTACTTTTCTTCTGAAAACCCTATGTGGAAGTTCTGCTTGGGCATTTCTTGGTAAGATAGGTCACTAGCAGCAACTAGGAATCCTATAACAACATGTCAGTCCTGCTGACAACACCTCAGACCTAACTCCTCCGCATCAAAGTTAATAAGCGCCGAGGCTTTCCCAAGAATGACATTTAATCAGTCAACGTCAGGGAAGGATATAGTTCAGAGAAGTCGTATCAGTTGTGACTACCACTGCCCCACCGATGATCTGCTAATGGTGCCCAGGATTTCCTCAGCCTCACACTTCACCTCTTCCTGAGTCCAGGAGAGGTGAGGATGGATATTGTGTCCTATAATTACTTATTTATCCGACGGCTGGTGCTGGAACCAGGAACTCCTCTCTAAGCTAAATTATTGAATGCCTGTAAGAAGGAGCGGAGAGATGAGGGCTGAGGTATAAGGATGGCGGAAAATATGTCACGAAATGGATGACGTAAATTATCATCAATACCTAATCTAGCAGATAGTTAAACCCCCCCCCCAATCCGAGCCGATACATGTAGCACCGGCCCATTTTTCCATTGCCTCATCCCACTCCCAGCCTGACTGAATTATTGAATACTCTTCTGCCCCGGAGTCCCGTTGACAAACCTCTCTCTGTCCCTGCCACTTGTCAACACAGTCAACCGAGACACATTTCCACAAAGCATAAAAGCCTTTTTAAACTACTCAAACCTCTAAGGCTGTCATTACTGAATACTTTCTTTCAAAGCAGGCCTACAGTAAAGACTCTCTGGGTGCGTCCAGAACGGTAGCCTGTTAATTTATGTGCCACACTACTTTCGGGCAGAGCTCCAAAGGGCCCCATTAGAAGTAGTGCACTATATAGGAAAACAGGGTGCCATTGGCAACACGTTCTCAAATGGTTATGGCATTTCAAACCGGGATGTGGCTTACTTCACAACATAACGCCGTCAACTTCACCACTGTGTTCTGCCAGTGTATGCAAATAGGAGCAGCTGCATGTTGAGATTTGAACTAGCTGTGACCATTAAAAACAAAGGGAATATAAGGAGAAAAGGACTAGAAACATTTCTTTTTTTCTGATTGAGCTTGTTTGATGTTTGGACGTAAACTTCAAAGCGTTTGGGGACTGAGTGTTGGCCTGCTGTAGGCTGTGTGGGTGGGCAATGGATGAGACTGCCTGCCTGCCTGCCGCTCAAAGAGCACACTATTCTCTATATAGTGCACTGCATTTGACCCAGCCCATAGGGCTCTGATCCAAAGTGGTGCGCTGTATTGGAAGTTTGGTGAAATGTCAGAAGGGGCACCTGTCAGAATATAAGACACCATGTTTATTAGCTCAAATGTTAAAAAGTCAACAGATAATTTTCTACACCGTCCACACATTGGATTTGGAGATCTAGGTAAACATGGAAAATAATAATAAAAATAGTTATTATTATTATTATTAGATACTCATTTTTGTAATAGCATGTCCATGTAGAAAAAGCTAAATAAATTTTTTTTCAAACCACATTTTTTCTTGGACTATGCCAATGTTTGGATGTTTCACCTCAATGTCAAATCATCATATATCCAATATTGCTTTTTTAGTAGACAAAAAGGAACATAGATTGAGAAACAAAGCTAGAGATACAGTATAGAGAAAGACAGAGAATGAGTGGCATTAAAATAAATAGAGATAAATAAAATTGTGACAAGAAATCCAAATGCAAACATAACGAATTGAATCTGATGTAAGGTACTGTCGGGTCTGTCTCCCTCTTCATCCTGTCAGTACAGCCTGTTGACACAACAATCAAGGAAGTGAATTATTTGCAGGCCACGTTGTTGTCTGGGGGCAGGTCTGTGTCTCAGTCTGTGTGTGTGTGTGTGTGTGTGTGTGTCTCTGTGTGTACGTGTGCGTGAGTGCGTTCATCGGCCTGAACGCCGCACCACAAAGATCACAGTGACCTGCCAGAGGCACCAACACTGTCAGATTTCCCAGAGCCAAAATAAGACTTCTCGTTCAGCCAGCAGCCTCAGTAGACCCACTCAGCATTCAAAGCTCCCCTCCAGGCTGCTGGATGAATGAGTCATTACCGGCATAGAAACACTGCCTGGTCGCCTCTCCGCAGCTCAGCTGGTGGAGCAAAGCACACCAGAACGGTAGATGTGACTCCAGCGCATCGCCCTTTAATAGAATGTACTATACTATGCGTACCACAGTCATAAGTGTATTTGGGTAAAAGCCTCTGTTAAATGTCTTACTGCTTACGTTGTATCTACTGTAGCTGTGTTACGGCAGTCAAAGTTAACAGGGTTAGGGGTTAGAGGTAAGGGGGTTAGGGTTTAGGGGGTTAGAGTTATTGTACAATGTTGATTTATATATACTGTGCAGCGCGAATGCACCCTCTCTGGTATCAACGTCGGGCCAACACCCAGGGAGAACCGCCTGGCCCGGGGCTGTGAGACGGGGCCCTTGAATAGTGCTTGGCTGCCACCCCTTGACAAAGTACACCTGCCCACAATCACACCTCGTCAGGGGGAGGCTAAGAAGGGCCCCATGAAAACAACTCTGCACAACAGGGGTTGGAAGAAGGAAGAGCCAGCACTTGGGTTTGTGGTGCAGTTCAGTTTTGATTGAATTTCTTTCTCTTTTCGTTACTAAATGTCATCCAGTGCCCAGGATTTTGGCACTGTGTCCGTTCCCTCTGATCTCCATGTTACAATTGATATTACTAAAAAAACACATCAAACTAATAACAGATAATCCTTTGTTCACACACACAGAACAGCATGATGCCTATGTCTTTGCTCCTAAACATTTTTTTTAATCCAAGATGTAAAAGTTAACACCTGGGATTTAAATAGATAGACATAGACTTTTGCACTAAAAAAATATTATGAAACTTTTGAAAAAGGAAATCAATACTTTTATGCCTCTACAAGAATACATATTTTTTATTTTATTTTTACTTTACTTCTCAGTGTGCAAAGGTCACTGGACATTTTGGTCTACCATCCGGTGAATGGTATAGGATCTGAAAATGTATTCCTAGACATGACCTTGTGGTTGACCCACCCGTTGGTTCATCCAGCACCATGCAATTATGCTACATACAGAAGCTGATGTCATAACACCAGGCAGCAGACAGCCCTGTTGTGTCTGCTCTGACTACCCTCTCCAGACAGTGGACATACCCCAAATGGTACTCTATACATGAACACTGGTTATAAGAGGTGCACTGCATATTTAGGGGATAGGGTGCACATTTCCATGAGTATATAAGAGAGTATGTACATATGAGTATGTTCCTGGAGAGTGTGTTTATATGAGTATGTTCCTGGAGAGTGTGTTTATATGAGTATGTTCCTGGAGAGTGTGTTTATATGAGTATGTTCCTGGAGAGTGTGTTTATATGAGTATGTTCCTGGAGAGTGTGTTTATATGAGTATGTTCCTGGAGAGTGTGTTTGTATGAGTATGTTCCTGGAGAGTGTGTTTGTATGAGTATGTTCCTGGACAGTGTGTTTATATGAGTATGTTCCTGGAGAGTGTGTTTATATGAGTATGTTCCACAGTAGAAGAGCATCAACAACCAATGGCTTGGATGGCATGACGGCCTTCATGACCGAGAAATAACGTTCATATTGACACCAAGACCGGATAATGTAGTTGGTGCCAAATCACTAGGATCCAAGACCAAGACCCAGGTGGGGGATGAGGACAAAACAACAAGAACAATTCAAGACCATGACAGTTATATTATTGAAAAAGTGTCCAGAAAGACTGGGTCTAAACCAACATGTGCACACACATACACACACACACACACACACAGACTGACACCAACTCCACCACGCCGGGAGATAATGGAGTTCTTATCTTCACACAGCACACCGGTGATGCCATTAACACAATAACTCCTCAAACTCTATTAGAGAGGATGAGACAAAATAGAACTCAGTCTGCTGATCGACATAACATGCATTCATCTGAGAGGTGAAAAGGACAGATGAGAGGAGAGGAGAGAAAGTGGAGATATGGAGAGAGAGAAAGAAAGAGAGAGAGGACAGCAGAGATGGGAAAGGGTGACAAAGAGGAGTGGGGGTGAGGGTGATGAAAGAGAGACTTGATAGAGAGGTGGGAGAGATGTCTGTCTTAGCCTGTGGTCTGGGTTAATAAAAGAAAGAGAGAGAATGAGAGGGGGGGAGAGGGAGATGTTTGTCTAAGTTCGTGGTCTGGGTTTATATAGGAACGAGAGATAAAAGAGAGAAAGAGTGAGAGAGAGATGTCTGTCTTAGTCTGTGGTCTGGGTTTATAAAGGAATGAGATAGAGAGAGAGAGATGTCTGTCTTAGCCTGTGGTCTGGGTCTATAATAAAGCACTTGACTTCCATCTCCAGGGTTCTGTATGACACAGGGAAGCCTCACCCATTCCACGTCTGTGTGTGTGTGTGTGTGTGTGTGTGTGTGTGTGTGTCTGTCATCTGTGTCTAGAAGACAGATTGTATTTCTATAAGTCTCCTGGCTGTTAATAGAGCCATATAATTACAGCTGTGACTGTGGGGAGATTTGACTGACCTGCAGGCCAAAGTAGGTCTGCATGCACACACGTCTGAGTGTGTGTGTGTGTGCGCGCGTGTGTATGTGTGTGTATTCGTTCAATCAACTACCTACAGCCAAAAAAACACTCCACAAAGAGGCGTGTCAGTTTGTCTCCTCCCCCGTTTCAGCACTGACATGTCAGTTTGACTCCTCCCCTTATGTTTCAGCATTGACATGTCAGTTTGACACCTCCCCCTGTGTTTCAGAATTTACTCTTTGTAAACTAATTGGTTAAATTCTACTTTACGAGTTTACCAACGCAATATTTTTATCTGTTGACCTTTTTACCCAACTTTTCTACACCGGGACTCTATTTGGACATAATTAACGGAACTACTCACTCCTGAACACCCGAAGCTAAGTACCATTACTATGCCTTATCACTGTAATTGTTGTAGCTACAA
>JACXGI010021005.1:0-10610 GCA_016801175.1 Esox masquinongy | reverse complement strand
ACACACACACACACACACACACACACACACACACACACACACACACACACCAGCATTTTCAAACTATGAGAAATAATACCCCCCGAGACGTTTCCGTGACAGCTACCGCGTGGAATTTTCTCCACGTCACACTGTCAACCCTTCCACACTGACTGAATCACACCACCATCGTCAACGTCCACAGACGCTTGGCCACGAGAAGGCTTTGTCGGCCCTGATCATACCGCACTGTTACGCTTCTGGCGGTGGCAGCTTTTTAAATGATATAATCAAATGTTGACTCTAAAGAACCACAGCCTTCTCAAAAACGTGGACAAGGTGGTCAGTCAGCCTGGTTACCATGGGGACAGGTTATAATGAATACATGGAAGAAACAGCCCCTCCCCAAAACAAACAACTGAAGACATTCTCGGTTTGTATAGTGTGATATGCGGAGAATAACACTGTACTCAATGATGACACACACACGAACACAGACACACTACAACTAATGATGTCTAGAAATTACTGTGAGTTAATGTATTGGAACACTAGGGGGCGCTGCTATATTTCGGCGGCAGCAGGGCACCTGAGGTCACTAGACAGAAAGAATGTCAACAAAATCAATGATGGAAACCTGGAACTATTCTACTGTGGCACAACCTCACTAATCACAAAATCTCATCCAACTGATGTGTTGTCATTTAACAACAGCTAGGAGCATGACATGTCCAAATACCTGATTTCACTAAATACACTACACATTTACAAAAAAAGACTGAATGCAGAAAGTGAAATTGAAACATCATAAAAAAGGACCAGATTGGTTGTTTGGACAGCCATGCCCTAACAGCAGACTGTGGTGGAAAGGTGGACAGTGAGGTTGGCCTGTGGCTGTGCCGGGGGAAGGGAGGGGAAGTGGGAGGGGCAACACTTCACCTGACCCCTCAGTCATAACAATTGCCGCAAGCAGTTATAGCAAGAAACGATGACAACTCGCGTGTCAAGCCAAGCGGTTGCGCCGCGACTACTTAACGAACGACAACACGATTGTCTTCCCAAGCGACACATCAAAATTTAAACCTGTTAAAACGACACAAACGACTGCATATTCCAGTCGCTGTGACGTCGCCGGAATTTTCCCAGATTGAGGGCGGGAGTTGGCACTGGTTCTTGTGACTGCTGCGGAACCTCGGTTGTTCTCTGGTCAGACTCGGAGGAATGTTCAGGTGACGTGTTGCCCGTTGGCAGTGGTGGTGTTTGTAGAGGGTTGTGTGCGTGTGTGGGGGGAGGGGAGGGGGGGGCGTCTATCTGGTCTCACCTGCGGTGCAGTGTTCAGGCCACCCTGCCTGGAGGTAAGCTCTGCTGGGATAGGTAGACTCCAGGCCTCCTCAATAAGAGGGAGCATTTTACTTTTACTCTGTTGACTAGTGAGCTGGGGGTTACTCAACTGAGCCTATGGAATGGAAAACGCGTGAAAACAACATTTTAATGACTTGGAAAATGAGCCGTCCTGCGATCAAAATGTTAGCGTCTCCTGTGTGGCTGGCTGCTAGCTTGGCAAGTCAGGTTTCGGGGGTTGAATACGTTTGCCAGTTACGGTCTTAAGCTTTGTTGAGTGGTCAACCAAACAGGGGAGTCACGTTGGACCTTTCTGTAGGAGATCTGGGAATGAAATCTGAGGACCAGTCTCTGTAGTGAACACACTCTTACCAGTCCGTCATTGGCAAACAGACTGGCCTTTCTGCAATCTTTACATTCGATACGAGCCTGGTTTTATGCCAGTGTTGCTTGTCGGGAATTACATTCATGTTTTTTAAGGGAATTACCCAACATATACCTGTTGACTTGGCATATTGCACTTTGAGGCTTGAAAATGAAAGCCAAGACATTGTGGATGGAATTGCATTTTATAATTATAAGAATTTAGAAGCGAGCTAGCAACTTTTGACAGCAGCAAGGTTGCGTAGCAACCAAATAAACATGTTCCGACATCTGCATAACAGTTGTGATTGGAGGACAGCAGTCTGTTATGCAATCATGATCTTATATTTTCCTCAAGCTTGTTAATGACAGACTATTCATAAAGACTGAAGAAAGGCCATTCTCTGATACATGGCATGGAGGGGAATTGAATCTAAAGAGACTGGTACTCAGACAACTCGGAATGAATTTACACAACAAATAATCACAAGAAATCATTAAAACAAACCATCACGTTGTCTTAATGACATGGAATTATAGTGAAATTACTGGTGACTGGAGAATGTTCCCTCCTTCATACATACAGATGAATGTGGGGTAGAGGGAAACAATTTGCATAGGTTCTTAAATCAAAATGGACAAGACACATGGGGTATGGGAACTGGCGGAACCAGGTTCACAACCAGCTACAAGCTCCACTGGGCTAACACAGATTTGCATTCTGGTTTTCCCAAAACTGATTCCGAAATCTATAGATGATAATAGGCAAGTTTGAGTACCCCAACAGCTCTCATCATTGGACTCCCCAGCGGTGAGGTTTTAAGCGGCCCTTCAAAAATCCCACTCTCTTGCTCAGTCCAAAATCAACTCCTAACCCCTGGACACTCATTTCCGTTTTGAAAGCATAGGATGGGTCCAAGCAACATGGCGGAGTCTACCTAGCGAATCAGAGGACTAGACTCCATTCCCACATAGCCTGCACCTGTTCAAATTATCTTAAGGTCTACAACAGCAACAAAACGCAACCAAACAGT
Source organism: Esox masquinongy (assembly GCA_016801175.1). Taxonomy (NCBI): domain Eukaryota; kingdom Metazoa; phylum Chordata; class Actinopteri; order Esociformes; family Esocidae; genus Esox; species Esox masquinongy. The sequence goes on along the minus strand of JACXGI010021005.1, from coordinate 7,893 downwards.
GGTTGGCGGACACAGGAGTCGCTAACTGTCAAACCAGTAAGAAGCTAGGCAATTGATTTGGGACTGAACTTCCATCTCCCACGTCGCCCACCCACCCACCCACCCGCCCCCCTCCCCCATCGCTTCCCCTCTCCTCACCTGCAGGCATTTGATGCGCTGTGTGAGCGCGGCGGCATTGGTGCATGACTTGCTGCGCGTGGCGTTGATGTAGCACTTGACGGCATCATGCGGCTGGCTGCAGGACTCGTAGAGCGTGCCCAGGTCCATCCAGGCGGCCGCGTGGCCGTGGTCCAACTGCACGGCGCAGATGTAGGCCTGCAGGGCGTCCATGGGCTGGTTCTGCTGCTGGTACAGAACACTGCCAGGGAGACAGGAGATGGTTAAAACAGACACCTGCAGTGCGTCTGTGGGACTGGTCCTCAGAAACATCCTCATAGACCAGCATTTCTCAGATTATGTCGAGTTGGGCTATACGACGAGCGCTTGAAAATTCCAAAAATGCCACACCCACGGACAAACGCGGCATTTGTCAGATCCGTTCGGATGGGTTCAAAGCGCAACAGTGGGGAGGAGATTGCAGAGCGACCGTTAGATGATCAAATCCATACCCTATAGAACACCACGTGTCTGCACTGGCTTCAGATTTGTCAATGGACTGCCTGTAGGAGATGAAGGCATCCTGGACCTTCCCGATACTGGAGTAGCACCTGCCGAGGTAGTACCAGGACTGTCCGGAGTTGGGGTCCGCCTCCAGTGACTTCTGCAGACACTGGATGGCATAGCTGTCCTTGTTGGCTCGGTCTCCAAGTTGCTCCACCGTGTGATGCATCCAGCCTGGTGAAGGGATGTGACGACGGGTCAATGGGTCAGTCCGTTCCCTTGTTAATCCAGTGCCGCATCATTTGTCATGAGGTGTGCGCGGGAGGGGGTGCTTACCTAGCTGCTGGAGAGTAGTGGCCTTCACCTGTGCTGGGAGATTCTCCGTCTTCAGAAGGCTCTCGTATGCCTCCTTGGCAGCCCGGTATCTCTTCTGCAGAAATGTTAGAGGGTGAGAAAGAGAAGGAAGGAAAGAGAGAGAAGGGAGGGTCATAAATGACACTGGCCATATTTGACAGTCAGGTCTCTGGGTTCGTGCGGAGGTACAGTGTCCCCGATCAGCACGGAGACCTCTTCCTCTCGCCAGACCCCGGGGCAGAGACCGTCCTGGCACTGACCCGGCAGCACTGAGCAGCTGCTGCAGGCAGGCGGACAACACGCTCCGACTACTAAGAGCTTCCACTGCTTCAGCCGAGGCGCGGCTTAAAAGACGGGCCAGACCGGCATACTGGAGGGGGACTCCTGTTACTATGGAAACCCTGCGGAACTGGCCAACCGGGTGAGGGCGGAGGAGACCCATCAATTTCCCCGATGACGTGTCGCCATTCCTTCAGAACAAAAGGCTCCCTTGGCTCAACCAGCCTTGCCACCAAACACTTGTTAAACCACTAGCTAATTGGATACCACAGTATTATTGTTAACAATTAACAAGTATTAACAACTCAGGGTTAACAGTGTAGGCTACACCGGAACAGCGTTTTTTTGGATACTTAATCAAATGGAAAGCGAACAAATAAATTTGTACAAAATAAAACAATTCACTGAGACAAGGAAAAAGAGGCTTACCTGGATCTCATACAAATGGGCGATGTGGAACTGAACTGTGGAAAAGAGGGGGGGGGGGACAAATTGTTGGCTAGTTTAGAGAAATCCCGACATTCAGCAACAAGCTGGTGAAAACGGTAGGTCTGTGGTAAAGACGGGACTGCGGTTATTCCGGCGTGTTGAGGTTAGCGCGGGGAACAGACGCGCTGCCCGGCGGTTGGCTCCCGCGGCAGCAGGTCTCCCATAATGTCTGCTGAGTGAATGAGCCTAAACACCATGACATAAGAGGTGAGACTGACTTTGATGTGTGCACGCGCGCACGCGCCTGCTATAAAAGCCTGATGACAAACACTCTGGAGGGATGGTTATTGGGGTCTCCTTGGTAACGGACTCCAGGCAATAGCCAGGAAAGAGCGAGAAGCGTATGAAATAATAATCACATCATGCAGTGTAAGGCATTCTGGATTCTAGCTAAGCAGCGCTACACCAACATCCTGCTACCGCATCATCACAGTCAATAGTTCTGCCTGCAAAACCCACATATGTTAGAGCCTGTCTTACGAACTGTATTCGGTAAATAAGTACGCATGAGACCAGTGAACACTGCTTTAATGCATCAACAGACTAGAATCCCACATTTTATTTAAGGGTACATCTCAGAGGTAATTTCTCCCATACATTCTGATTGTTCAATGTCCAAAAAAGCTAACGTGTTTAAACATGTTAATATACAGTACACACACACACACTTCAAAAACCTGGGAAATTAGCTTTCACAGTACTTACTTTCAGCTTTGGACAAAGTGCAGGGGTTGGAGTCAATCAAAGCCAGCTGAAAATGCTGTCGACAGAAGAGAATATTGGGAGATTAACATCCGCCGGTAGAAAAGCGCAGAAAGAACAGCGTAACATGCCAAAGATCATTCCAGCAATACGCATCAATGCCCACACACTGACTGACTCCTTCTCCCTGACACCCTCTGACAGACTCCGACACAAGGAAATCAATTCTTCAACACTGCCGCTCCTTGCTCGCTTTCTGCAATGCAATTGCCGAGGAGAACGAGGGAAAAGGGGCAGCATATGAAAAGGCTGAACAAAGTGCAAGTCCTTTGTACAGTTAAGACATCAGTCAAACCATTCCAACTTCACCCAAAACACTGTGGGATGACACAAAAGGCAAATTTCAATACTTAGGCAACAACAAGTCATTGGAGCATACGTTTCCACCTCCCCCTAAAAGAAATACACAGTATTGCTGCGTCTTGCAGCTATATATTCATTCTGTGCTTCAGCCGCACTTCTGCACTCATGGGAAAGCCATTGAACCACATCCCTGCATTCGTCAACAAGCGTTCTATCAGCAGAGTGCTCTGATGAAAAACATAAGCAAGCAGGAAATACATGGTCTTTTAAAATATATTTAGTTTTGCTTGGCTGCTAGCCAAATGGAGTTGCACTGCACCTAACAAGCACATTGCAGTTTTTTGCCAAATGGTCTGCATCAAAATTCATCAAAATTCATGCAGAACAACAAAGCAATATCAACTTAATACATGTTCTTTTTAAGTTGAAATTACTTTTTGTCGTTCCGCATTTTGAAAATGCTGATTTGTGAAAGCTAACGCTGCCCCTGCATACAGGGTCATTTGAGACTGAATCTGTCCGAGTGATACGGAGGCTCCAGTGAGCTGCGGAAGGCAGGAAGCCTACCTTTAGGCTTGACTCGTAGTCGGTGTTGACCTTGAACATGAGGCCGAGTCGCAGGTGGATCTCCTTTGCTCGGGAGAAACTAGGGTCAATGTAGAGCACCTCCTGGAACGCTTTAATCGCCCTGGAGGAGTTTGAGAAAAGGTGGAGAGATGAGACAGAGAGAAAAAGTGAGACAAGAGTGAGAGAGTTCATGTCAGAATGAGTACATGTCCGTTTATGATTGAGACATCACTCAGAGAGAGAGAGCGAGAGGAAGAAAAAGTAATCCTTCCCTAAGAGTAGTGCTGCAGACAGACCTGGACATAATTCAACTGGAAATGTCAACGGCTGCTTCCCTGCCGGCACCCTATTCACTTTATAGAGCACTGCTTTCTGACAAGGGCCCACACTCAAAAGCACTTTACTATTAGGGGAATAGGTTGCCATTGGAGAAGCATAAAAACAACACTTCAGCGGATTCCTCTGTGTCACTCGACAACTGGTGACAGCAGTAGGTTCTAGAACAGCCTCGTAAAACATGGTCTGGATCTGCACTAGCTGGTGGAGGAACGCCTGCTAGATTGGGGCATACGAGTTGTTTTCATGTCATACTGACGGCTATGGGGTTTAATTCATAGAACTGGGGTTACACAAATAATCATCAATGTCTAGTTTTCCAATGGTTAGAACTGTTATCACATCTATAATTGAAGGGATGGACTATCAGGACATGTTAAAAGGGGCTGCGGCAAAACGGCAACAGGAAGTAACACACAACTTCCTTTATACACACCATTAGTTGAAAGTCAACCATGAAGTTCTCAAACTTCTCAGTAACAATCTAGTATACAACCCAGTTTCCAAAAAAGTTGGGACACTAAAATGTGAAGAAAACACAGATCATTTAGTCATTTAAACCCTACAGTCAATAGAAAATTAAATAGTACAAAGACAACATATTAAATGTTGAAACTGAGAAATATTATTGTTTCTTGAAAAATATAAGCCCACTTTGAATTTGATGCCAGCAACACATTTCAAAAAATTTGGGACAGGGGCAACAAGACTGGAAGAGTTGTGTAATGCTAAAAAAAAAAAAATTAAACTAATTAGGTTAATTGGCAAAAAGTCAGTAACAGGATTGGGTATAAAAAGAGCATCCCAGAGAAGATGAGTCTTTCAAAAGTAAAGAAGGGGAGGGGTTCACCACTCTGTGAAAGCCTGCTCAGGCAAATAGTGCAACAATTTAAGAAGGATGTTTCTCAACGTAAAATTGCTTTGGGTATCTCATCTACGGTTAGGGGTGTAATTGTAGGCAGAATTCACAGTTCGGTACGATATCGGTACAGTGGAAAAAGCAAGGTTCAACATTAATGATGGCCTGCTGGCCCGGGGCCAGTAAGACCCAACGTTGGGACAGTAGACAAAGACAGCCACTGGCCCGGACAATTTCCCCCTTAAAAATCATAGTATTATATTAAAAACTCACTTGTCATCTTTGTAACTCTTCTGGCTTCAATATTCGTTTGTTCTCAAATTAAAATGCGTCTGTGGCGCTTTTTCACGCCCCTCTGCGTGATACAGTAGCCTACCGGTGTTGTCTTTTTGACCAAATATTATTTGATGGTTCGTCTGTTTAGACCAAGGGGCAAACTCCGAGGCTGAAAAATGAAGCCTACCCGGAAGTGCCAAAAACTGCAATTCATTGAATGGCCAATTGAGGCTAGCTGCAAAAAGGAGCAATCTCCATGGCAAAATGCCCAACTTTACAGCAGACATAAACATGTTTACAGCCTGGTTCAAAAAAATGGTTTTGGTGTATATGGCTTATTTCCCCCTTTTTAACGACTGTGAGGGGGGGTGATTTTAGCAAAATTAAAGTATGCGATATGTAGTGTATATTTTGTACATTTTCTAAGGAAAAACTACCTGGGGTAAAATATAAATTAAACAAAACAGTTTTTTGAGGCTATTGTTGTTAATTTGCTTTTGCTCATTAGCTTTGGAGAGGGTTTGTGTTATTAATCTGGGAGGTAATTCATGAACAGTTTTAGAGAATGGTTAATTGAGGGGGAATACTTAGGTTATTAGGGAATGATGTTAAGTAAGTATTATCAAATAATGTTGAGAAAGTTGACACAGATGAGATACTGGTGTAAAAGGATGATGTTATTGCAATACATAAACATGTTTGTAGCATTACATAGAAAAATAAAGCTTTGTGAGAATTGGAGGTTTGGAGATAAAGTTTTCATGCAAAGAAGAAACCATATATAAACAAGACCCAGAAACGCCAGCGCCTTCTCTGGGCCCAAGCTCATTTAAGATTGATTGAAGCGAAGTAGGAAACTGTCCTGTGGTCTGACAAATCCAAATTTGAAATATTTTTTTGGGAATCATGGACGCCGTGTCGTCCGGGTGAAAGAGGAGAGGGAGTATTGTTATCAGCAAACAGTTCAAAAGCCAGCATCAGTGATGGTATGGGGGTGCATTAGTGCACATGGCATGTGAGACATGCACATCTGTGAAGGCACCATTAATGCTGAACAATATATACAGGTTTTGGAGAAACATATGCTGCCACCCAGACTACATCTTTTTCAAGGAAGGCCTTGCTTATTTCAGCAAGACAACGCCAAACCACATTCTGCATGTATTACAACAGCATGGCTCCGTAGTAAGAGTCTGGGTGCTAAACTGGCCTGCCTCCACTCCAGACCTGTCAACCACTGAAAACATTTGGCACATTATGAAACGAAACAAGACAAAGGAGACCCCGATCTGTTGAGCAGCTCAAATCCTATATCAAGCAAGAATGAGAATACATTTCACTTTCAACATTACACCAGTTAGTCTCAGTTCCCAAACGCTTACATAGAAGAGGTGATGCAACACAGTAGTAAACATGCCCGTCAACTGTTTTGAAATTTTTGCTGGCATCAAATTCAAAATGAGCATGTATTTTTCCAAAAACAAAAATTCCCAGTTTCAACATTTGATATGTTGACTTTGTACTATTTTACAAAGCCTCCCAACGTTTTTGGAAACAGGGTTATATTTAATGCATTACACACCACAGGCCTAAATCTTTCAGTTAGAATTTTGTTCACCTTTAATTGTTGCAAAAGCCAACAAAATGTTAATAACAGCAAATGACATCGCTTGATGGATCATGTCGTCACCATTTTAAAATTTTGTGTGTTAGGGAATTAGATGTAGAAAAAAATCGAAATGCGTTGCTAACACGTTTTTTTTTTTAACCTGGCAGTCTCCTGAGGAAGGCTTTGTCGGTCCCTGGTACCAAAAAACCTTGACAACGGCTGTTCTATAAAGATGGCTACTCACCACTGAAACGCGTTGTAATGGAAGTAGACCATGCCCAGGCCATACAGGAAGGCAGCATTCTGAAAAAGATAGGCCACATCAACAACACTCACTTAGAATCCCCCCACATTCTCACAAAATACTTTTAAGGGCTTCAACCCAGATAATGTCTGCCCAGGAGCCCTTCCAGAAACCTAATTAACAAGGTAACTAGCTAACTGTTTTCATTAGTTATTATGGACCACTCATTTTAACAACAACCAACATTACTTTATCAATTACTAGAAATAACACACAAACAGCTGCCTTCAAGGACACAACCTTCTGAAAATAGAATCTCAAGGGAGGCCTACCAAAATGCTCAAATCTCCCCACAGATTTCTCGATTCAACCATAAACAGCACAGAAATTAGTCAAATCCAAAAACCACAACGTTCTTTCAGATAAAAACCTGAATCATAACCGCACACACTTCCTGTGTCTGGTTGGTGGGCCGGTGTTTGTCGCCAGTGGGTGGTGTGATGGGAAATATTTCAACCCATCCCTTCGCAAGTGGCCAAAGATATTTACAACGAGCAAAATATCATCTGTAGTGGGACTAGTGGAGATATGACTACTATGGGAATACAACCGTTAGGCAGAAGGTGAGTGTGCGCGTGTGTGCTCACCTTCCAGTAGTCCGACTGTAAACTGTAGTACCTCTGGTATGCTGATAATGCTGCGAAAGAGAGAGAATTATAATAAGACCGTTGGAACAGCTTTGTTTTCAGCAAAGCCGAGTTGTGGTCAAGTTCGTCTGGAACTGGAATGGAATTCTGCCAAACTCGTGGGGAACTCAGAAGAGAGTACTTGCCATGAGGAACAGGCAAAAGGTTGAGTACAAAATACATTGTGAACGTAAGCCGCATCCATCATTATATTACCCATATCCATCTTTATATTTAGTCATTGTCACTCAAAATTTTTTGCACATTTTCACATTGCTGTACATAGACTATAATAACGCTCAAAATTACTTCATGCTTTCAAACCCTGTGAGTAATATCTACTTAAAATTGTAGACTTTACATTTATTTTATTTTGAAAATTGCCATTTAGTATAGCTTAATGCCATTATTTTCCACTTGCTTTGGCAAAGTAAATGTTTTCCATGCCAATAAAGTTATTTAATTGAGAGATCAAGATCCAGCAGGACACACATACACACATACACAGAGAGAGAGAGAGAGAGAGAGA
>JACXGI010021004.1:0-10608 GCA_016801175.1 Esox masquinongy | reverse complement strand
CCCCATGATTGTGTAGCCTACAGAACTAGACTGAGAGACCATTTAAAGGCCTTTGCAGGTGTTTTGAGTTAATTAGCTGATTAGAGTGTGGCACCAGGTGTCTTCAATATTGAACCTATTCACAATATTCTAATTTTCTGAGATACTGAATTTGGGGTTTTCATTAGTTGTCAGTTATAATCATCAAAATTAAAAGAAAAAAACACTTGAAATATATCAGTCTGTGTGGAATGAATGTATACATTATACAAGTTTCACTTTTTGAATGGAATTACTGAAATAAATCAACTTTTTGATGATATTCTAATTTTATGACCAGCACCTGTACAAGCAAAGGACAACCATGGCAGTTATGATAGAGACAATGTAAGATGCACAGATTCCTGGAATACTGAACACCTTAGTGTGAATGGTAGCAAAAAGACACAGCTTTGTAAATGAGGTCAACAGAATAAACGCAAACAACAAAGGACTTTGTATGTAATCAGAGGATATTCAGTCTGCTGCAAAACATTCTTACTGGTAAGTCTAACATTTGCTTACTAGCTTCAGATAAATCTTTTTCAGAAAGTTGTAAAAGTATTTTGCATTGCTAGTTATCTAGCTATAGCTACTGACCTTACAGTTAACGTTAGCTAGCCAGGTAATGACTTACAAACTAGCTAACATTTCCGGGTTTCTAGCTTGTTCGTTGGGTAGCTAGCTTTGCCTGATGAATACCTATACTTTAATAAATAATACCTTAACATTTCTTGTATTTTGGCTTTCTAGTTGATCCATCAATGCAGAAAGCTTGGTGTGTTTCAGGTGAGGGGTGATTATGCCGATCTATTGTTACGCATTATCTTCGCAAAAGTGTGCTAGTCACTTATTTCGGTAAACCTGATTGACCCGCCATTCATCCAGGTGTGTGTGATTATGATCGGCTATTATGTTTGCATGGTCTTCACAAAAGTGAGCAAGTCAGTTATTTCGGCAATTAGCTAACTCATAGACCAGTCATTCATCCAGGTGTGTGTGTGTGATTATGACCAGCCATTACGGGTAGACCAAACCCGCCCTACTCTGGTTTGGATCAAGAGTGGTGTTGTATGCGTGTCTGGTAACTCTATAAATCATCTAAAGTTTAATGATTTTCTTACCGCTGACATCTATATGTTTTTTTATAGCAGATTGAAAAGGAAATGAAGAAACGGAAAAAATGTATGAATATTAGCCAGCAGTATGTTTTTGCCCACGGTGTCTGCGGGGCTGCAGCTGGATGCCTCTCACCACTGGCCCAACGCACCCTAATCAGCTACTCATTCCAGAACGGACTTGTCTTGTTTTCCCCATTATGCACACCTGGTTCCTGTTTCCCCAACTAGCTGTAGTATATAATGCTCTCTGTTTCCTTTGTTGGTTAGTGTTACATGTCCCTGCATTACGCCGCAGACTCGTTGTTCCAGCTCACTGCTTTTCTAAGCCTTTTGCATTGCAATTTAGTCTGAGAGTTCTTGCACTCAGTGTTTTGTTTGTTACACAATCTTTTTTTGCTTTGTTATTTTTGTGTGGTATTAAATACATTTAGTTGAATCTTGCGCCTGCCTGCAGAACCATTCTTTCGTAACAAGCGTGGGCTACTACAATGTTGTTTGATTTCTGATAAGGTATTTTATTACTGTAGCCTATAGTACTTTAGGCTACTTTACTTTAATCCTTAAAAAAATAGTGTTCATATTTTCTGCATGGTCTGCTTATAATTTGTGTGTATTTATAGATAGCTACTAAGTCTGAGCACAGTTCATTAGGTGCGATTTGAAATTGAAATATGAAATTGGCCTATAAGATAAAGCAAGCAAGTCCATCTATTACATTAGAATCTCTCATTAGTAGTCCTAAGTTTATACTTCTGTGCTTGGACTGGCTTGGGACATAGCGTTGCCTGGACAGCAACAGCCCCTTTGCATGGAGAAAACGGTTTCCTCAGACCTCAGATTGCACCTGTGGGGCAGTTATTCATCTTTTAGCCCAACAGCGACTGGCTTTGCCACAAGTCTGTGCGTGACGAATGGCCCAGCCAAAGCCCAGACTTGAACCATCCAATCTGACAGAGCTTGAGAGGATTTGAAAGGAAGAATGAGAGAAACTGCCCAAATTCAAAAAATATGGATTTCATCAATTTATAAATTCACAAATGTGGAGAAATTGAGAGGGGTCTGAATCCACAGTACAGTATATTTTCTTACCGGAGGCGTTATGTTACAGTATGACTAACTGGAAATGGAAGGTATTTGGTTTCTGTTCCTTAGAAGTAGAAATGTGGCAGTTTGTATTCAAGGAATCCTTGTAAAACTTACATCTTAAACAAGAACATCCACCATGTAATTAATGTCATTACCCTTGTTCCTGGAGGGGTGTGTCTGGGTGTCCTTGACAGTCTTGCACGCTACTTCCTTGTTTGCCTTGTTGGTTACCCTACGTTTTAATTGTTTCTAGATGCGCCAGGATCCTGGCCTTCTAGGCAGAGTTCCTTCACAGGTCCTCAACTGGCAGCTTTATTAAATAGTACCCACAAAACACCAGTCTCAACGTCATCAATGAAGAGGTGACTCCAGGATGCTGGCCTTCTAGGCAGAGTTGCAAAGAAAATGCCATAACTCAGACTGGCCAATAAAAAGAAAAGGTTAAAATGGGCATGAAAACACAGACACTGGACAGAGGACACTGTCCACCTGCACTCAAACTATCGGCACTTACATTGTGCTACTATTCATTATGTATCCTGCTGCTAAGCCACTTTACTTTTCACTTCACTGTTTATACCTGGTGTATCAAGTGCATGTGAATAAACTTTCATTTTATTTGATCTGATATAGTGTGTTTATTAGAGACCAACCCGGAGAGTATATCACAAGGCCAGAATGTCCCGATTCGAATACTTTAATCGCTGGGTGGGTGTAAACTATGCTGAATAGTTTACACCCACAAAGATAGTTTAAACAAAGATCAGCCCTCTGGCAAGTGTGAAAGTCTTTTAAGCCTCTTTTCTCAGAACTAGATAGAGCAGATAATCAACTTTTAAAGCAGCATATCTTTCCCTTAACTTTATCAAACAGTGTTTTAATACCATTACGAAGCTCTGAATCTGGACCTTAATAAAATGTTTAAAAAAAAGTACAGAATGTCAGCTTTTGTTTATTTTCGTTTCAAAACTTACGTTTTGTTAACTAAGAATAACAGCACTGTCAGAGTTACATTCCCCCATTTTAGGTAAGCATAGGTATTGGGACATTTGACTCACAGGTGTTTAATTGATTTCCTGTTTAATTGACTGTTCACACATAAAATAGCTGTGAATGTGTGGTCTCAGTTGCATCCTTTGTTTTTGTCTGTGGAGTCAGTGTTTGGCATCAGAAGGCATAATCCTACATGAAGACTAGGGAGTTGTCTATGAATGAAAAGCAAGCAATTTGGAAGCTAAAAGAAAAGAGAAACTTAATCAGAACTGTTGCACAACATTTGGGTATTTCCAAATCACCAGTTTGGCATTTCCTGAAAAAGAAAGAAACCACTGGTATCTCCAGAATTCAGCCAGGTCGGGCAAGGAAATCAACAGCAGTTAATGATGGAAAAATTAACAGAGCTGTTAAAGACAACCCTAAAATAACTGTCACTGAAATCACCAACAACCTCCAGAATGGAGGGGGGTCTATTATTCACAGAAAACCTTGGCAGCATAATTACAAAGGCAAGATGCAAATCTCTGATCAGCACCAAAAACTAAATGGCCAGTATAGAATCAGCTAAAAAGTACAAAGTTTAGCCAGAGTTTTGCAGACAGATGAGACAAAGGAGAACCTTCATCAAAGTGATTAGAAGTCAAAAGTATGGAGCAAAAGTACCTGCAGATCATCCATAGCAAACCACCTCATCTGTGAAACATGGTGGAGGTAGTGTCATGTCAGGGGCATGCATGGCTGCCTGTGGAACGGGCTCACTCATCTTTATGATATAAAAAATTATGGCAGAGTATCAGAATGTATTCAGAAGTATACAGAAGCACCTTGTCTTCCGATGTACAAAAAACCATGACCCAAAACACACTGCCCTGACTCTACCAACAAGTTCATCAGGGGGAGATAGTGATCTACTGATTAAAATCGGATTGAACATGCATCAGAAAGTCTCTAATTTGCAACCTCTCAAAATGGCTGCAATAAAGGCTTGGCAATGCATCTCAAAGAATGATACCAAGAGTTTGGTGAAGTCAATGGCTCACAGACTTGCTGCTGTTATTGAATGCAAGGGATTGTCCTCTAGCTTTTTAACTTCTTACATTTGCTTTATGTTGAATTATCCCAATACTTACGCTTGCAGGAAATGGGGGCTGGAACTCTGAAAGTGCTGTTATTCCTAGTTGTCTATAATGGGTTAGAACAGCCAAAAATAAAAAGTGACAGTCTTTACTTTTGCCTCACATTCATATTTTCATATGCCTTAAGTTTACAGCAAAAAAATACATTTTGACTCTATTGTTTGAATACTTCACTGTATATATAGGGATGTTTAACTGAAATTCTCTAGTGAAATATGCAAATTATTTGAGACATATCTGTGTAAATTACTAAATGAATCAACCCCTAAGTAACTAAATAAATCCTGTTCATGTTGTTGTAAAATGTACCTAACTTTTCTAGGTAACATTGCAGTCACACTTAAGTGATTTGGAGCTATGCTGATAAACAGGAAAAGGCAAAAAAGCCATTTGGTTAGCTACATTAAAACCTAAACAACATTCGCTTGTATAATGCAGCAGATGAATACACTTTTAGTGTATTGTTTTGAAAAGTTGCCTTGGTTATTTATATTTTTTTAAATCCAAATACTGTATTTGTCACCAGACAGGTTAAGACGTCTTACTTCACCATACACTCCCAAACCCCACCCAATTGTGGGAATGTTTTGATATAGAACCCAAAAGACATGCCTTTTCACAACCACAAGAGATCCAGAGGAAATGTGTGGGTGTGTAATAAGATGGTTTAATACATTTACCTGAGAGGTACAATATGTTGAATGTAAACTATCCACTCTAACCAATGTGGAAATCGATTTATGTGAGTTTTCTAGGTGATATAGAAACCTGTACCTGTATGTAGAGAGCAGAATTGCTCAAGAAATAAAACATCATTGAATTCTCCCAATGCAAATTATGTTGTGCATGAGGATGCAAATTCAGATGCTTCCATTTTACAGAGACCGGCGTTGTCGTGTCTGGCATAGAGCCTATAGCACTGTATCTAAGCTACAGAAGGTCATTGCTGAAAGGGCTGGCTGTTCACAGAGTGCTGTATCAAAGGATATTCATGGGAAGTTGACTGGAAGGGAAAAGTGTGTTTGGAAAAGGTGCACAAGCAACACGGATGACCACAGCCTTGAGATGATTGTCAAGCAAAGCCGACAATGGAGCTCCACAAGGAGTGGACTGAGGCTGGAGTCAGTGCATCAAGAGCCACCACGTGTCCAGGAAATGGGCTACAAGTGTCGCATTCCTAGTGTCAAGCCACTCCTGAACCGGAGATAACGTCAGAAGCGTCTTACCTGGGCGAAGGAGAAAAATAACTGGTCATAGTTCTTAGAGATAACAAAGTCATCCCTTCAGATTAAAGTAAATTTAGCATTTCATTTGGAAGAGTCTGGAGGAAGAGTGGAGAGGCACAGAATCCAAGTTGCTTGAAGTCCAAGTTGCCACAGTCAGTGATGATTTGGGGTGCCATGTCATCTGCTGGTCCACTGTGTTTTATCAAGTCCAGAGTCAATGCAGCCATCTACCAGGAGATTAGAACACTTCATGCTTCCATCTGCTGACAAGCCTTTTGGAGATGCTGATTTACTTTTCCAGCAGGACTTGGCACCTGCCCACAGTCTCAAAACTACTGGTAACTGGTTTGCTGCCCATGGTATTACTGTTCTTGAATGGCCAGCCAACTCGCCTGACCTGAATTCCATAGAGAATCTATGGGGTTTTGTCAAGAGGAAAATGAGATACACCAGACCCTACAACACAGATGAGCTGAAGGCCGCTATCAAAGCCACCATAACACTTCAGCAGTGCCACAGGCTGATTGCTTCCATGCCACGCCGCATTGATACAGTAATTCATGCAAAAGGTGCCCCAACCAAGTATTGAGTGCATAAATTAACATACTTAGGAAACCTTTGCAGGTGTTTTGAGTTAATTAGTTGATTAGAGCTCTTCTCAGGTTGACATTTCTGTATTATACATTTTTATTCTAATATTTTGAATTGAAACGATTGATTGAAACAAAAAAGGCTTGAACTGCTTCACTTTGTGTAATGAATTTAGAATATTTAAAGTTGTCACTTTTTGATTTGAATTAGCTAAAAAATGAACTTCTCCACGATATTCAAAATGTTTGAGGTATTTATATATATATATCCCCTGAGTTCCCCTTGTTCATTGTCGCTTATTGTTGCCCTGTGTTTGAAGTGTTTATCTCACTACGTGTTACTTCTTTATCTCGCAATGTGCTCTAGTTATTGTATTGTATTTTACATGTAGGGTGGGGTGAGTCCAGACAATTTTTACTTAAAGGAATAGTTTGTCTAAAAATTTTATTTATTAAATAAAATACAGTAAAAATATATATATATTGCTCCCCATAAAATATTCCCCAAAACAGCTGTCAATATCAAATAATATAGTACATTTTTAACTATCATTTATCACTGTATATTAATTACTATAAGTCACTTCTTGAATGTGAAACTGAAAGAGCATAAGTACAGATTTGTCTGGCAGAGGAAAGCCAGACTTAATATCCACCTCCTAAAAACAGGGCTTCAAAAAGCTGGTCTCTCCACAAATGAAGAAGTCCGAATGTCCCTTATTTTGTTTCAAATTGACCAGCCTTTTTATGATTTAAAACATGTTCAAAATGTCCACAATTAATTTGTGAGTATTGTATACAGTTGTGCTCATACGTTTGCATACCCTGGCAGAAATTGTGAAAGTTTGGCATTGATTTTGTAAATATAACTGATCTTTTATTTAAGGATAGTGACCATATGAAGCCATTCATTATCACATAGTTGTTTGGCTCCTTTTTAAATCATAATAACAGAAATCACCTGATCTGACCTGATCAAAAGTTTACATACCCTTGAATGTTTGGCCTTCTTACAAACACACAAGGTGACACACACAGGTGAAAATGGCAATTAAAGGTGAATTTCCCACACCTGTGGCTTTTTAAATTACAATGAGTGTCTGTGTATGAATAGTCAATGAGTTTGTTAGCTCTCACGTGGATGCACTGAGCAGGCTAGATACTGAGCCATGGGGAGCAGAAAGGAACTGTCAAAAGACTTGCGTAACAAGGTAATGGAACTTTATAAAGATGGAAAAGGATATAAAAAGATATCCAAAGCTTTGCAAATGCCAGTCAGTACTGTTCAATCACTTATTAAGAAGTGCAAAAATTCAGGGATCTCTTGACACCAAGCCAAGGTCAGGTAGACCAAGAAAGATTTCAGCCAAATCTGCCAGAAGAATTGTTCGGGATACAAAGAAAAACCCACAGTTAACCTCAGGAGAAATACACGCTGCTCTGGAAAAAGACGGTGTGTTTGTGCTCTTCGTAAGGAGCACAATATGACGATACTTGAACAAAAATGAGCTGCATGGTCGAGTTGCCAGAAAGAATCCTTTACTGCACCAATGCCACAAAAAAGTGGCTCACTGATGTTTTGGGGGTATGTGAGTTCTAAAGGCACAGGGAATCTTATGAAAATTGATGGCAAGATGAATGCAGCATGTTATCAGAAAATACTGACAATTTGCATTCTTCTGCATGAAAGCTGCACATGGGACACTCTTGGACTTTCCAGCACGACAATTACCCTAAGCACAAGGCCAAGTTGACCCTCCAGTGGTTACAGCAGGAAAAGGTGAAGGTTCTGGAGTGGCCGTCACAGTCTCCTGACCCTAATATCATCGAGCCACTCTGGGGAGATCTCAAACATGCGGTTCATGCAAGACGACCAAAGACTTTGCATGACCTGGAGGCATTTTGCCAAGACGAATGGGCAGCTATACCACCTACCAAGAATTTGGGGCCTCATAGACAACTGTTATAAAAGACTGCATGCTGTCATTGATGCTAAAGGGGGCAATACACAGTATTAAGAACTAAGGGTATGCATACTTTTGAACTGGGGTCAGTTCATTTTTTTCTTTGTTGCCATGTTTTGTTTTATGATTGTGCCATTCTGTTATGACCTACAGTTGAATGTGAATCCCATAAGAAATAAAAGATGTGTTTTGCCTGCTCACTCATGTTTTCTTTACAAATGGTACCCTAACCCTAACCAATTGCAAGGTTTTTATTTAGAATTTTTCCCCTCGAAGATTTCAGTTTGTTTTTCAATTGAATTGTTCAAATTATAGATCACATTAAAAATGGAAAAAGTTCTGACATGATTTATCTTTGTCTCATTCTTTTACATCACAAAAACCTGGCATTTTCACAGGGGTGTGTTGACTTTTTATATCCACTGTATATTAAAAGTAAAGTAAAAGGCCACTCTAAAATGTGCAGTTCCATCACATAGCACATGCCACAGATGTTGCAAGGTGCATCTAAAAAAATTGAATATCGTGGGAAAGTTCATTTTTTACCTAATTCAAATCAAAAAGTGACACATTCATATATTCTAGATTAATTACACAAAATGAACCATTGAAGCCTTTTTTGTTTCAATCTTGATGATTATGGCTTACAACTCATGGAAAACAAAAATCCAGTATCTCAAAATATTATACTAAAAGATGTATAATACAGAAATGTCGACCTGAGAAGAGCTCTAATCAGCTAATTAACTCAAAACACCTGCAAAGGTTTCTTAAGTATTTTAATTCATGCACTGGTTGGGATCGTTTTGCATGAATTACTGCATCAATGCAGCGTGACATGGAGGCAATCAGCCTGTGGCACTGCTGAAGTGTTATGGAAGCCCAGGTTGCTTTGATAGCAGCCTTCTGCTCGTCCTGTGTTGTTGGGTCTGGTGTAGAGTATCTCATTTTCCTCTTGACAATACACCATAGATTCTCTATGGGCTTCAGGTCAGGTGAGTTGGCTGGCCAGTCAAGCACAGTAATACCATGGGCAGCAAACCGGTTACCAGTCGTTTTGGCACTGTGGGCAGGTGACCTGCTGGAAAAAGAAATTAGCATCTCCATAAAGCTTGTCAGCAGATGAAATCATGAAGTGCTCTAAAATCTCTTGGTAGACGGCTGCATTGACTCTGGACTTGATAAAACACAGTGGACCAACACCAGCAGATGACATGACACCCCAAATCATCACTGACTGTGGAAACGGCACATTGGACTTCAAGCAACTTGGATTCACCTCCTTTACACTTTTCTTCCAGACTCATTTAGAAATCAAGGTCCATAATTTACTTTCCAAAATGTACTTTCATCTGAAGAGAGGAATTTGGACCACTGAGCAATGGTCCAGTTCTTTTTCTCCTTCACCCAGGTAAGACGCTTTTGACGTTGTCTTTGGTTTAGGAGTGGCTTGACACTAGGAATGCAACACTTGTAGACCATTTCCTGGACACGTCTCTGTGTGGTGTCTCTTGATGCACTGACTCCAGCCTCAGTCCACTCCTTGGGAAGCTTCCCCAAGTTCTTGAATTGGCTTTGCTTGACAATCCTCTCAAGCCTGCAGTCATCCCTGTTGCTTGTGCACCTTTTCCTACCACTTTTCCCTTCCAGTCAACTTTCCATGAATATGCTATGATACTGCACTCTGCGAACAGCCAACTCTTTCAGCAGTGACCTTCTGTGGCTTACCCTCCTCGTGGAGGTTGGCAATGAGTGTCTTCTGGACAACTGTCAAGTCAACAGTCTTCCCCATATTTGTGGCTGTGTGTACTGAACCAGACTGAGAGATTGAAGGCTCATTGAATTAGCTGATTAAAGCTTTTCTCAGGTCAAAATTTCACCGCCAGGTGAGCTTGTAGCTTGTAGCTGGTGTGATGTGCACCCAGGTCACCAACCGGCCCCGCAACCTCCGAGATCCCGTCTCCCTACCTGTTGAATGTCCCAGGAGACAGGACTCACAACATATGAGAGGGGTAGAATAGGAATGTCCTTTGGAAGCTCTGCCCCCCGGTCGTGCAGGTGGGTGAGTGCGTCCACCCTGACGTTCTTCATACCGGTGCGGTATGTCAGGGTGAACTGGAAGCACTCGAACAAAAGCGTTCATCGAGCTTAGCAGGTGTTGAGGCGCCAGGGTTGAACGGCTTCCAGGCGCCATCGAGCCAGTGTCTCCACTCCTCTAATGCCAACTTTACCGTCAGTAGCTCCAGGTCACCCATACCGTAGTTCCTCTCCGCAGCAGACAGTTTCTTTGAATAGTAGGCACAGGTGGAGCCGAGGTGGGTTTCCATGCTGCTGGGAGAGGACCGGCCCTACCCCAACCTCGGACGCATCTACCTCGACCGTGAAGGGCTTGAGGTGGTCTGGATGTTTAAGGAGAGGGGCTTTAACAAACCTGCCCCTCAGGTCAAGGAAGGCATTCTCTGCGTCCGGGG
>JACXGI010021003.1:0-10609 GCA_016801175.1 Esox masquinongy | reverse complement strand
CTCACTGAATCCTCTCACAGAATCTTCTCACTGAATCCTCTCACAGAATCTTCTCACAGAATATTCCCACTGAATCCTCTCACGTAATCTTCACATTGAATATTCCCACTGAATCCTCTCACGTAATCTTCACATTGAATCTTCTCACTGAATCCTCTCACAGAATATTCTCCCTGAATCCTCTCACAGAATCTTCACATTGAATCTTCCCACTGAATCCTCTCACAGAATCTTCTCACTGAATCCTCTCACAGAATGTTCTCACTAAATCCTCTCACAGAATATTCTTACTGAATCCTCTCACAGAATCTTCTCACAGAATATTCTCACTGTATCGTCCCATTGAATCTTCCCACTGAATCTTCTCACAGAATATTCTCACTGTATCGTCCCATTGAATCTTCCCACTGAATCTTCTCACAGAATATTCTCACTGAATCGTCCCATTGAATCTTCCCACTGAATCCTCTCACAGAATCTTCTCACTGAATCTTCCCATTGAATCTTCCCACTGAATCCTCTCACAGAATCTTCTCACTGAATCTTCCCATTGAATCTTCCCACTGAATCCTCTCACTGAATATTCTCACTGAATCTTCCCACTGAATCCTCTCACAGAATCTTCTCACTGAATCCTCTCACTGAATCCTCACATTGTGTCTTCCCACTGAATCCTCTCACTGAATATTCTCACTGAATCCTCACATTGTGTCTTCCCACTGAATCCTCTCACAAAATCTTCACATTGAATCTTCACGTTGAATGTTCTCACAGAGACTTCTCACATGCTCGGCAGAATCATTCAATTGAGCACTTATCATTCCGCACCTTGTGGGAGGCATGTGAATGTCTGGTTTTCTGTAACTTCATCCAATCACGGATAACGACATTTAATAATCTTGTCAATCCCTAATTCGCAAAATTGCTGTTATCCATGACAATACATGTTTTGTTAGACTACTCGGCAGAACACCCTATTAGGTGTTGATAAACAAGCGAACATGCTAATGTTAATTATTGATTATGTGTTTATATACCTTCTGCATTTGAATGTGTCTTATATACCGTCTGATGAAGGAATTGTAGCCAAAACGAGTCAGTGTATTTCTTATGTTGACCAAGAAAACCCAGTGAAATATAAGTGAACCGTCATTCTTTTGTTGTTCATGGAATGTGTATCTTTTTTTCTCCTTTTTCGAGTTACTATGTGGAATAAATCTTGTTTTGTGTTAGCACTCCTTACTTATCATCATGTTTCGTTGAAACACACTTTACTTATCCTTAGTGTTTTCATCCTATTTTAATCATTGCCAGGAGAAAATGTGGAGTGATGTGTGTGAGCAAATGTTTGTTTTTCAGAGTAGCTGTAGGTGGAATGTGAACTTGGTGTTGGGCGTGTTTCCCTCCCACCCCCAGCCAGGTAACAGCCACTATGTAGCCCACAGTCAGACCACTGCCATGTCATTTGTATTTATCCTGCAGCCATGACCGCCTCTGGAGCATGTGAGGAATGCAAGAATGTGTTTGAGCACTGACGAATGAAACCACTAAAATATAATAACAAAACATAGGCCCAAAGTATTAGCGGGTTCTGAGTTTTATTGATGGTCAGCCTCAATGGTTGTGCTCAATTTGTATTGATGTCTATCATTTTCAGAAATTAATGGAAATTATAATTCCAAGATTGAAAAGGGGGAATCTACTTCGAACTTCTAATTATATTTAATTTTCGAAGCAATACATTGGAACGTTGGTTTTACCCAAAAATAAACTGGCCTGAAAATCAAGCACATCTTTTTGTTAACTGAATTATATATTTGTGCGCATATTGACATATTTATTGATTGGTATATTAATCAATGAATTCACAACATGCTAATCAAATTTAAATGACACAATTCAAAACAACTCTAGAATGTAACTTGGACTTGCACTGATGCCATTACTAATGTGATGTTCCTGTGCTTTGGGTATGTACCTTGCAGTCCTTCTGAAGGCAGGTTGTAGGTAATCCCTAAAATGGTGGATATCTCCACTCTGGCTGGACTCCAACAGGAATCGCTATGCAGGTGTTCTGATGTGTCAAGTAAATCTATAGTTTCATTATTGAAACTCATACTTTACATTTTTACATTCGCTCATGAAAGGTACAAACGGGTGTTGTTATCTTTAGGTACCTAAGATTCCACCACAGTAATGAAGCAGCCACGCGTCACATCATTGCTTAACCCTTGACTGGCCAACAGCGCACACTAAGAGCTGCAAGGTAGTTATTTGTGCATGAGCCAGATGACGAAACAACTGGAGGTTGTCGAGTTTATAATGTGATTATTATTTTTTCAATCTCAATTTTTTTTTCAATGACCCAATCAGGACAGTGACTTGTTAGTTTTATTAGCCCGACTTGAATTTTTACTGGCCAGGGGCCATCGGCCATCGTTATTGTCGAGCCCTGACATGACATTAGAGGGGATACAGCGTGGGAGTCCGTCCAGTAGTATATATCCACTAGAGGGGGTACAGTGTGGGAGTCCGTCCAGTAGTATATATCCACTAGAGGGGATACAGTGTGGGAGTCCGTCCAGTAGTATATATCCACTAGAGGGGATACAGCGTGGGAGTCGTCATGTAGTATATATCCAGAGTTCCAGAGTTACTTCCATTAAATCTCCCTTGCTTCCTTTGCTTCTTGTGCTCTTTGACTGTAGTAACAACATTATATTTCCGGATCTGATGTTGTGTACGCATACCTGGCTTGGTACTTTTTGTTCAGTGAACCTCCCTCCAACGCCATTCGGGGGCGGAGTCACTGGCTTGTTGTTGTCTCTCTGTTGTGCACTTGTGCAATTGGGCTGTACTCTGCTGGCTATACTCGGCCCTCATTCAGGGTGGTTGCAGTTGGTGGGTGTCCCTTTGGTTGATGCTTTGTGGGTGGATTGTTTTCCTGCCTGTTGGGCCCTGTCCGGGGCCTCCCCCGGATAGGGCCACAGTGTCACCGGACCCCCCTGTCTCAGCCCCAAGGTCTTACGCTGCTATATTATTGTGCTGGGGGAGTAGGGTCAGTTCTCCTTCTCCACTATAAATCTTTGTAGATCTAAGGAATGCATTTTCTAAATTTTTCCTGTCTCCTGCCGTTTTAAACTTAGGAGGACATGAGGTCATGGCCCACACCTGAGGAGTATCAGGCTTGAAAGACCCGTTGCTGTCCCTGTCCAAAGTCCTCCTGGTTGTGCTGCAGATCAAGACGATACCTGACGATTTCAGCTGCCACTGTGCTGACACCTCCCCCTCCCCCGTGTTGTCCTTGTCCATCTGGTCATGCTTCCAACCTGGACTAAGTTTAAATAGACTCTGGACTCAGCCCACGTACACTTATTTATTATTACAATTTGTACTCTTAATATATTCACTCGGCACAGCCAGAAGAGGACTGGTCACTCTCTAGGTTTCTTCCTAAATTTCGGCCTACTTAGGGAGTTTTTCCTAGCCACTGAAATTCAACACTACTGTTGTTTGCTCCTTGGGGTTTGTAAAAGCACTTTGTGACAACTGCTGATATAAAAAGGGCTTTATAAATAAATTTGATTGATTGACTGAACCAGCCAAAAAGCAGAGTGAAATGTCCATTCACAATTTAGAGAAGATTTTTCTTAGACTTCCTTTCTGCTGTTAGCTTTCGCTTATCAGTCAATATGCAGAGTTGTACAGGTGCTCATAGAATCTGACCTCCTCAGATACTGTTTAAAATCTGACAGAGACATTGCATATTCAAACTGAAAAAAATAGAACACGATCATGGGAAGTTTTATTTAGAACAAAAACTAGCTGAATGAGAAATAACATTATTCAGTGCCAGTGCATAGTGTTTATGTTTTCAACAAAATCTTCAACACTGTAGAGTTTGTTGCCAGCATATCCCTGTGCATGGTGTTACTTTTTGATATTGCTGCAATCTGCGCAGTGTATTTTTGTGCAGGAAAAAAACCCTGCCCATTGTATGATGCAAGCAAGCAAGTTTATTCATAGCACAATTCATACATAGAAGCAATTCAATGTGCTTTACAAAGAAAAAGAGAAATATAAAAATACAATAGAATAAAAACCAATAGTAGAATAAAAAACAACAAACAACAATAAAACATCATAATAATAAAACATTGAATAAAAACAACTCTGAAATATTTCACTCCATTGAGGTCTCTGTCTACTATGACGATGGAGGGGCCATTTCTATGCCTTCTCACCCCTACAGAAGCGCTCGGCCAAAACACAGCTCTTCTCTGTCCTGGCACTCCAGCGGTGAAACAAGCATCCATTTAGTTTTCTGAATACTTCTGAAGCCTTGCCTTTGGATAAGGAGTGCACTACACAGAGAATAGGGTGCCATTTGGGACTCGGAGGAGTGTATGTGTTTGTGACCAGGCAGGCTGCAACACGGTGATTATGCAACTCATATCAGCGGAGGGTTTTAGTTTGCTGCTTGTTGAGCGTTTTTTTTTTAAGGACATCAACACACATGGGTGAAGGAGTAGCAGCATTAGTTGTGTTGTTCACAGTCTGCTATTCAGATTGCCCCCCGTTTCCTAATGTAGTGCACTTGTCTCGACCAAGCTCCGGACCATGCGTAGTGAATAGGGTGCCATTTGGGACAAGTCATCCACTGTTTGAGGAGTAGGAGTATGACGAGTCAGTGACAGGACGAGTCCATGTGGTTTATGTCCTCTTGAGAAACCATTTGAATATTCATCTCGCAAACACTGTTCTTACATTATTATATTAAACTTTCACTTCTAGAAATTGTGCTAATTTTAATTGCAGCCAGTAAAACCAACAGGAAGAGAAAGCAATGGAGTTCATACTTCAGAGGCGTGTAAAATCATTGACAAGCAAAAGAGCCCACCAGCTTCAATGGCCTCTGCTCTGGACCAAAACAAAAGTCCTTCAGGTTTGAGAAAAATAAATGAATAATGAAATTGCTGGAGAGGATATTTCAGTTGTAACATTTAGTTTCACCAACTGTTTCTCAGACAAATCTTCTATTCGCCAAGCTAAGCGTCAAATGGAGAAAATTCAATGATCCAAAACAAGGGATTTTCCTTTTCATCGTTCTGCGTCAACATGGTAATTAAAACAGAAGTATATTCTGCAACGGAGCTGACAAAGAGTTGGCTCAGAGTCAAATAGACACACACCCACATAATAGAGTCATGTTAATCAAGTTGATTCTTTTGTGGCAGAAGACGGTTTTGTGGGGTTCTCAGATGTACAAATAGACCAGAATCTGACAAACATACATTCACATACACACACACACACACACACACACACACACACACACACACACACACACACACACACACACAGTACTAAACCAACTATCTTGTGGGATGGGATGACACTTACTGATTCCCCAATGGAAGCCTATTTAGAGCACTTAATTTGACCACCCTATCCACTATCTAGTGCACTTGTTTTGACCACTGTTTTCCCTATGTACTGTAGACCTACTTATTTTATCCCTGCCCTTATCTCTATCTACTATAGTTCTTGAAACCAAATCATTCACTATCTAGTGGAGCTCACAGGCAAAATACACTTGGGAGGCAGGTTGTGTGTGAGTGATGAAGAGGACTCTGACTAGATATATTTATTTATAAACAGATAAACTCTCCTCAGATTAATTCTCTTCAGTCTGCTCACTGCCTCCAAGGGCAACAGGGTGTAACTTCTACAAGCAGTAGTGTTTGTGGCAAATAGCACTCTACTCCCTACATAGTGTCATAAACCCTGGTCAAAATTAAAACAACAGAAGAGTGCCCTTTGGAAAGTAAACTACGTAATAATGGGCTAATCTAGAGACAGCTAGGGGAAGATGAAGATGATGCGGATAAGAGGAAGAAGAAGAGATGGCGGATGAGAGGGTTGTGTGGAAAAGTGCCATGTGAAGAAAGGAGCGCTGGCTTGAGTTGCATGAGATACACGCGTGTCTGACGGTGTGTGTGACGATATGTGTGATGGTGTGTGCGTCAATGTGTGTGTGTGTGTGTGTGTGTGTGAGTGTGTGTGTGTGTGTGATGATAAGCAAAGATCACTTCCATTGTTTATTCCCTCAGTCCACACCCATCCACTCCAGACGGAATCTTAATCCAGACATTATCCACCTGTCTCAAACCACTAAGCCTCTCCCTCAGCAGCTTCTCACCAGCCCACCTAGCTACACACACACACACACACATAGAAACATGCAGAAACATACAGACACGTAACTACAAAAGCACACACAAACCTTGGTTCCTCAACCCGGTGAATCGTTGATCTCAATCTCCATCTGTTGAATATCACACGGCAGAGTTTCCATGACGCTGTCTTTTATAGAAGATCCCACCCCCCCTCTGTGGAGATATAGGGACTTTTCATCCAGACCACAAGTGTACAGTGTCCATTTATCTCAGATAAAGAACTGTTAAACTGTGGACAGGACACTTAAAGTCAACAGCACCTAACAACATTTAGGAATAACCTGAGCCTTTAAATTGTTTATACAGAACTGAAACAAAAATCCTCACCCAAAATGGGTGACAACATTTAACAGCTATATTTACTCTGGTTTGACTGGTCCCTCTCAATCTGTACTCGTATCCACAATCTATCATCTAAAGATAAATCCATACTCAGTTTTGTTTTCCGTGACACGGCTTTCTTTGCCAATGGTGCCAAGTATTCCGCTGTTAAAATTAACCATCCTATCAACTCTCAAATAGATCAACATAGTTTTTACAGACTCACCACTGTTATGCTCTTAACTACCTGATTGAGATGGCGTGCATCATAGCCCCACGTCATTAGAAAAGAAAATAATTAAGCAAAGAATAGGGTTGGCCCAAATGTATAACCTTGAGGAACACATAGATATAGCCAGAGCAGGAGACATCAGGCCCTCAGGTCTGACACATCGTGCACTTTCAGAGAAGTTAGTTTCAGACTAGGCTAGACAGTCCTGAATAACTTATATTTCTATTAATTAAGATGCTATGGGTTGACAGAGTCAACATCCTTAGCAAAGCTACAATATTGGTTTTGTCCTAGGCAGATAGGTTGTTGTTTTGGAGTGTTACTGAGATGCACCCATGGCCAGCTCTGGAGCCTGATTGAACCACAGAAAGAACTCTGAGGAATTTAACATGGTTAATGGTTTGTCAACCAGGCATTCAGAACTTTTCAATAGGCCGGGCAGGATTCACCATAACAGTCATGGTCAAGGTAGTCACTCCTTTTAAAAGACAAATGATGGCAGCAGCTTTACAACATTGTGCGATTACAGCAGTTTGTAATGAGAGGCTTAACAGGGAGCTGATGGAGGCTAAGATAGAAGAGGCAGACAGCCTCGGAATGAAGAGGTCCAGATCATCAAGTCTAGTTGATTTGTAGGGGTCCAAGCAACTCATTCTGTACCTCATTTTCCGGGACGAATGGAGAAACAAGGGGTTGCTTGAAGGAAAACTCGGCACTGCTGGCCGCAGGACTGGGCAGGACAGATGCAAACGTCCGGTCCTAACAACGTGAATGTCTCAGCCATTCTAGTTTTATCAGTAGACAAGGTGTTCTCCTATTCCTAACGGAACAGGACGATTGCAGAGAACAAAGTTAAGAGTCTCATTCAATCATCCTAGGAGTACTAGCACTAAAGGACTCATGGGGTCGGCACCTGAAGAACGTAATTTCCACATTGAAACATCACACTCAATTTTCAGTGTTACTGGTGGCCTGGAGGTTGTTGCTGATGTGTCATCAGGGCCACTCGAAGCAGGGGATGTGTAATTGATAATGACCTCCAGTCGTCACACCGCAAACACACACACGTATCCACAAACACACGCAGGCATCCACAAATACATGTATTCACACACACAAAGTATGGCAGAGTGGTCGTGTCCACAACATGTCAAGGTTGTGTTTTGGTTGGTCTCCCTGTGTTTAGACACTGAATATTTATGTGTTTCTAGCGAGGCACCGACGCTGGGGCCCAAAGCACTTGGGAACAGAGGTATTGCAGCTTGACAAACCACAAACTAAAGAGACAACCTCCCTCTGAGGCCGCGGACGAACAACTTATTTGTTCCGAAGTTGAAGTCTGATATATTCATTGTGTAGTTACAGGATTGTTCAACTTCAGTTTGTCTAAACAGAGCCCCCCTCCTCAACCTCATCTCCATACCAAACGGCACACTATTCACTAAATAGATCACTTATTGTGACCAGAATCCCAAACACTCAGGCTGAAAGTAGTGCACTCCAAGTAGGGAAGGGGGTGGCATTTGTGAAGTAGACTTCTTCTCCTCAACTTCCTCTTGTTTGATTGACCAGACTTTGTGACTTTGTTAGCTGTAGCGTCTCAAACGAGCATAACATGCATAACAATAGGGTCTGCAGCTACAGCGTAAGGGAAGTTATAAATCAATTAAGAACATCAACACAGAAGTGCGTTCCAAATCACACTCTATTCTCCACCAGGCAAAAGCAGTGCATCTGGGGAATAGGGTGCCGTTTAGCATGTGAACCACAGACCATGAAGAGTTGTATATTGGACAGCTCTTAACGGGAAACTGCTCTGTGACAAATGAAGAAAGAGAGCCGGAGGTAGAGAGAGGTGGATAGACGGAGAGAAACAGGGATTAAAAAGAGTGAGAAAGTGGATATATGAGGGACGATCCACATGTCAGAACACATTCACAGCTCAGAACCGCACAAAACCACCGAACAAGCAGCCTGGTCTCTCCAAATGACACCCTATTCCCAACGTAGTGCACTACTTTGGGACATGGACATATTTTTCTTTTGCTCTCTCCCTTTTTATCTCTCCCTATTCAATCCTATAAAGTCGTGCGCTACGTAAGTGATGGAACACAACAATAACCCGCGTGTTCTCTGAGCCGCTCGTAACTTCACAGGACAGTGCTTTATGAGCAGACCACCAGCAGAGTGCTGTGGCATTGTGTTGTCCCAGAACATTCCCAGCTGGCTCCACGGGGAAACAAGAGGGATATCAGAAATTCTGCGGTCTGTGTAGGCAACGATGACCAGAAGAAGCAGACTCGGGGTCTGAACCGTCTTGTTGAAATAACAGAGTGCTTTGTTGTAGCTGCATCGCCAGTGCAGGGCTTTTCTCTCTCCCTCTTCTACTCAGTGGACACTCAAATGGCACCCTATTCCCCAAATAGTGTACATAGTTTGAGTCTTTCATCCCTTTCTTCCTCTCTTTTATCTCTTCTCATCTTTCTCTCTTTCATTCTCTTTTTAATCCCTTTCTTCCACCCCCCTCTCTTTCTCTCTCTGTCCCTCTTTATCCCTCTCACTCTCCCCTCTCGCTATCTTATGCTCTTCTCTGGTAAAATGTAGTGCATTATATTGGAATTAGGATATCATTTGGGCCGTCCTGGCTGTGGTCCAGGGGTGGCATGGTTGTGGTCCAGGGTTGTCATGGTTGTGGTCCAGGGGTGGCATGGTTGTGGTCCAGGGGTTGTCATGGTTGTGGTCCAGGGGTGGCATGGTTGTGGTCCAGGGGTGGCATGGCTGTGGTTGGGACCGATAGTTGCTGGGGGCCTGTATTGTTGGAGGGGCTGCTGGAATGCCTGGCGGGTTGGCTGGCAATCCTTCCCACTGTCTTGGAGGGCACACTGACAAATAGCCCCCATAAACACACACACACAGGCAGGCAGGCAGGCATGTATGTATTCACGCACAGACACACACACATACTGAATGCACATACACATTCTAGGCACAAACAAACTGTATACACACACTAACAAACTCTAGCCAAACACATAATCATGTTGAAAGTACACACACACACACACACACACACAAATACCAAGGACCTCAACAGCCCTGAACGGAGCAGAGTGATTAGAGGGAAATGGTGCGTTCCCTCCGAGTTTCATTGGATTCAATGATGGGAGTAAGAACTGTTCTTGTTTGGTTTCCTAATTCTTTTATTCACTTAACCCCCTACCACTCTACAGACCGCCCCCTCCACCCATTATATTGTACTCCTCTTCCCCTTGTACTCCTCATCCTCTTCTCTTCCTAATCCTCTTCTACTACTCTTCCTCTCCTCTCTTAGTTTTTTTTTTCATTTAGACAAATGATTTGAGGGCCAGGAACTGAAACAATAGAAGGGCATTCCAAAAACTCCATGGCTTAAAACAATACCATCAATCACCCAGAGCTGAGGGGACAGGCTAAAACACATATATTAAGTGGAGCACTTCTCTTGGCTCTGCTGTTAACAGTAAAATATCCAGTTCAATTGGCTTTTCTGTTAACTGTTAACTATTCACTTCTATTGACTGTTAACTGTAAACTATTCACTTCTATTGACTGTTAACTGTGAACTATTCAATTATCCTTGGTGATAACTGTGAACTTTTCACTTCTCTGGGCTGTTAACTATAAACAATTCACTCATCTTGGCTGTGCTGTTAACTGTAAACCCCTCTCTACTGGTCCTACATACCCTATACCTCTCTACTGGTTATATATACTCTATACCTTTCTACTGGTCATATATACTCTATACCTCTCTACCGGTCATATATACTCTATACCT
>JACXGI010021002.1:0-10610 GCA_016801175.1 Esox masquinongy | reverse complement strand
CAGAGACCCCTATATATAATACAAACCCATAGCAGAGACCCCTATATATATATATAATACAAACCCATAGCAGAGACCCTTATATACAATACAAACCCATAGCAGAGACCCCTATACATTATACAGAACCATAGCAGAGACCCCTATATATATAATACAAACCCATAGCAAAAACCCCTCTATATAAACAGAACCATAGCAAAAACCCCTGTATATAAAACAGAACCATAGCAAAGACCCCTCTATGTAATACAGAACCATGGCAGAGATCCTTATATATAATACAGAACCATGGCAGAGATCCTCATATATAATACAGAACCATGGCAGAGATCCTTATATATAATACAGAACCATGGCAGAGATCCTTATATATAATACAGAACCATGGCAGAGATCCTTATATATAATACAGAACCATGGCAGAGATCCTTATATATAATACAAAACCATGGCAGAGATCCTTATATATAATACAGAACCATGGCAGAGATCCTTATATATAATACAGAACCATGGCAGAGATCCTTATATATAATACAGAACCATGGTAGAGATCCTTATATATAATACAGAACCATAGCGGCGACCCCTATCCGGGACACTGTTAAATAACAGTGGTATTTCTTTAAAAAAAACACATTCCATTTATCTAGATTTTTATTTAAATGTATTTGGTGACATCATCCCAATATAATACAAGTAACATTGTAGCTTAATTACTTCGTATTTTTCTACCATTAGGATAACATCGCAGATGTTATCCTAATATAGCAGAGACCTCTATATACAATACAAACATAGCAGAGACCCCTAACATAGCAGAGACCTCTATATACAATACAAACCCATAGCAAAGACCTCTATATACAATACAAACCCATAGCAAAAACCCCTATATACAATACAAACCCATAGCAAAGACCCCTATATACAATACAAACCCATAGCAAAGACCCCTATATACAATACAAACCCGTGTCACCGGTAGGATTATTTAAACCAAGGATGTTAACACCAACAATACATTTTAGTTAAAATGGGATTATCAGAAATTGAGGACACAAACGCTCAAATATAAAATAATCTTAAAAAATGTAATTCTGCATTAATATGATTAATCATTTGGCTCAAAGCGTTCTTTGACACATTTGGATTTAGAGAAGTGAAATTATCAATGAGATCCTCAAAATTCTGACACACAAAAACGGTGTGATTATCACTGTCATTAATATAAACCCCTCCCCTGACAACAGCCTGCCACTGGAGAGAACGCTCACGGTCTTTGTTGATCTTCATAATTCGTGATCTTCAGGGCAGTAACACGAATGGCTAGGGACTGAGGGATACACATTGTTCTAACCAAAAAATGTGTATTTTAAAAGGGGTTGCAAAACTTCTTCACTATGAGCCTCTCCCTTTCCGACACAGAGAAAAATCCCTGTGTGTGTGTGTGTGTGTGTGTGTGTGTGTGTGTGTTAATGTGAAATCCGAGTGGCCTGAACATTACAACAAAATCAATGGGCTAACCAAAAAAAACATTTGCTGACATGGGCTAGCTAGTTGATGTGGACATTTCTGACAAGACATGAAAAGGTCTGCAGTAAATGACAGAGGAAAATTGCTGAGCCAATAACCCATTTGGAAATTGCACCTAGCAGAGTATACAAATATAACCTTCAAGATTAAATTTTAAGCCTGGCTGAGTAAAAAGAAATACGAAACACTATGTTCGGGTCTGTCCGGCATTGTGAATAATAGATGAATGCGTTTTCATCCACCCAAAAAAACACACCATTCAACCACACACAACATGAGAGGCCAAGCCAGTTGTCCTTCCCTGACTAAGGATTGACATTTTTTGTGACTGAATAAGAGTCAAACGAAACGAGAACTCTGTTCTTTCTTATGTTCTTATAATTATAATGCGATTTCACACTGAGCCAAAGTCCACGGACAGCAGTCATTCAAGAATGAGCCTCATGATTCTTAACAGTAAACTGTCACTCAGGTAGAAAAGGACTTAGTGTTGCGTTTACCTTGAGGATATCTCCCTGTGCCAGTTGGAAGGTGTTTGCAGAGATGTTGATGCCCTTGCCGGTCTCCACCTGAATGCTGTACACACACTCGTGGCTGTTGTCATAGTTCAGTGGGTAGTTTGGTGACAACAGGACTCCTTCACTGTTTGAAACCGTTGAGCCGCACTCCGCTAGAGAACAAAGACCCGCAAGAGCATAGAGTGAGTTACAAAACAACATATGTACAACCAAACTGCAAGTACTGTACGTTCTTTCAAAGTTAATCCCTTTTTTATAATTAATGTACGGTGCTGTCCAGAATTATTGTTATCATTGGTAAATATAAGCAAAAAGTGAATACACAAATGTAATTATTGTTTTACAGCTTGATCTTACACTTCATTTAAACTTCATTCAAATTTCTTGTAATATTGCCCTAATACAGTGAGGGAAAAAAGTATTTGATCCCCTGCTGATTTTGTACGTTTGCCCACTGACAAAGAAATGATCAGTCTATCATTTTAATGGTAGGTTTATTTGAACGGTGAGAGACAGAATAACAACAAAAATATCCAGAAAAATGCATGTCAAAAATGTTATAAATTGATTTGCATTTTAATGAGTGAAATAAGTATTCAACCCCTCTGCAAAACATGACTTAGTACTTGGTGGCAAAACCCTTGTTGGCAATCACAGAGGTCAGACGTTTCTTGTAGTTGGCCACCAGGTTTGCACACATCTCAGGAGGGATTTTGTCCCACTCCTCTTTGCAGATCTCCAAGTCTCGAGGCTGACGTTTGGCAACTCAAACCTTCCTCTCCCTCCACAGATTTTCTATGGCATTAAGGTCTGGAGACTGGCTAGGCCACTCCAGGACCTTAATGTGCTTCTTCTTGAGCCACTCCTTTGTTGCCTTGGTCGTGTGTTTTGGGTCATTGTCATGCTGGAATACCCATCCACGACCCATTTTCAATGCCCTGGCTGAGGGAAGGAGGTTCTCACCCAAGATTTGACGGTACATGGCCCCGTCCATCATCCCTTTGATGCGGTGAAGTTGTCCTGTCCCCTTAGCAGAAAAACACCCCCAAAGCATAATGTTTCCACCTCCATGTTTGACGGTGGGGATGGTGTTCTTGGGTTCATAGGCAGCATTCCTCCTCCTCCAAACACAGCGAGTTGAGTTGATGCCAAAGACCTCGATTTTGGTCTCATCTGACCACAACATTTGACCCAGTTCTCCTCTGAATCATTCAGATGTTCATTGGCAAACTTAAGACGGGCCTGTACATGCGCTTTCTTGAGCAGGGGGACCTTGCGGGCGCTGCAGGATTTCAGTCCTTCACGGCGTAGTGTGTTACCAATTGTTTTCTTGGTGACTATGGTCCCAGCTGCCTTGAGATCATTCACCAGATCCTCCCGTGTAGTTCTGGGCTGATTCCTCACCGTTCTCATGATTATTGCAACTCCATGAGGTGAGATCTTGCATGGAGCCCCAGACCGAGGGAGATTGACAGTTCTTTTGTGTTTCTTCCATTTGCAAATAATCACACCAACTGTTGTCACCTTCTCACCAAGCTGCTTGGCGATGGTCTTATAGCCCATTCCAGCCTTGAGTAGGTCTACAATCTTGTCCCTGACATCCTTGGACAGCTCTTTGGTCTTGGCCATGGTGGAGAGTTTGGAATCTGATTGATTGATTGCTTCTGTGGACAGGTCTTTTATACAGGTAACAAGCTGAGAATAGGAGCACTCCCTTTAAGAGTGTGCTCCTAATCTCAGCTCGTTACCTGTATAAAAGACACCTGGGAGCCAGAAATCTTTCTGATTGAGAGGGGATCAAATACTTATTTCACTCATTAAAATGCAAATCAATTTATAACTTTTCACATGCATTTTTATGGATTTTTTTGTTGTTATTCTGTCTCTCACTGTTCAAATAAACCTACCATTAAAATTATAGACCGATCATTATAATTATAATTATTTCAATTTTTGACCTTTCCTATGTTGACAAAATGAAGGGAGTTGGCATGCCTCTAACCACAAATTTATCTCTCAGTGAAACAAGAAGTCACAGCTGAGTTCCTAATGAATCAGATTAATTTAAAAATTAAATATATCACTGATAACATACTTTGATTAGATTTTGTTCAAAAGCATTCCCTGGGAAACCAATGATTTGTAACACATTTATGAGAAGAATGTTTGTAACAAATAGTTTTTTCTTTGATCAATTAAATCTCAAAATAGTTTTGAATGTAGGCTTTTTTTTTTTTACTAAGGGTGCCAACAATTCCCTAGGGACTTGTAGATACATGCATTACCGCAGTCCAAATGCATTTTTGAAACCCTATTTATCATCACTATAGTTTTCAAGTTCTGTCCTGCAGCATAATCATCATTATCACTGTGAAAAAGTAATCTAATATCACTGGTTGAAAACCAAATTGAGTACAATTCTGAACTCCCCGCAGCTTTGATTACCATGCTCATTCTTTCTTTCAAGTTTACAGCTGTACAGACTAGAGATCTTTTTTTTTTCTGAAAGCAAACGAAAATAAATCTTCAACTCTAGTTCAGCTTAACAACGCAAGCGAAAACAACACCATCTGAGAACATCTGTACACCCAGAGCAACATAAAGAACACGGCAGCTAGCTTCTCTAGCCAGACCTCACTCCGCTATAGATACAGAATCATCCAATCCCCAGTCCACACAGTCGTCCAATCCACAGTCTACACAGTCGTCCAATCCACAGTCCACGCAGTCGTCCAATCCACAGTCCACACAGTCGTCCAATCCACAGTCCACGCAGTCGTCCAATCCACAGTCCACGCAGTCGTCCAATCTACAGTCCACACAGTTGTCCATTCCACAGTCCACACAGTGAATCCAATAAGTGAATTAAAAGTAGCTGACCACGTACCCACACACCTTGGCAGAGGAGCACTCCACATCCTGCGACCTCCTCCCAGGCACCAGATCTCCCGCGCCCCCTGTAGGCGATAGCCCATGTTGCAAGAGAACACCAGCGAGTCCCCGATCCCAAAGCTGGTGCCGGCGTGCCAGCCGAACCTCGGAGTCCCAGGGTCCTCGCACGGCTCCAGATCATACTCTAAGGACACCAGAACAACATAGGCTCTTTCCAAAGTCCCACCCAGTGAGCAAAGGACGTCGGAAGGACGTTGAGGACATATTTTATGGCAGAAAAGACATCGAAAAGACATTTCAAATGATTTTTTCTTCACATCCACGTGTCCTCACTGTATGCGTTTCCTTTCTCACAACACAATGAACGAAAACATCTAAGGCAAGGCACGCTGGATCTTCTCCCACAATGCAGTTTGGGAAGGCAATGAGACAGGAATTGAAGAAACAGTTACGTGAGGGTATAACAAGAGAGAACGCTGTCGTACAGAGGGAACGTATTGGGTGCCGCTTAAGGACACGGACACACTCAGCCGACTCCGCTGCACAAAGGCCAGTGGTGTCTGTCAACAAGGGGAGGAGAAAAAAACCGAGCCAGTCAACCTTATTAAAGGTTACGAAAGGTTGTGAACAGAATTACAATCAGGCCGAATCTATGGCGGTTAATTACAGTATGCACACAGAACGGGATCTCGGATAAGGCCATGAATATTCATGCAATGCTGCTGCTTCCCGTCGACGAGCGGGAGGCAAACATCTAGCTGGGCTGTTTCAAGATCGTTTACTCTGGGGGGCGCAGCGGCACACACTGTAGTCCTGCAGAACAACAGTCATATAGTGCACCCTATTCCCGATGTGGCCTCAAAGATAGTGCACTGTATAGGAAAAAGGGTCCCCTTTGGGACAAACACAACCTGTGACAGGCTCCCTGCACCTGTTCTAGTACCTGACCTTGGTTAACAATAACGATCCCTCCAGAATCATCCGTCTCAGAGTCCCAGTTCTTCCTAAGCCTGCTTCCATCAACAAAGCTAAATTGCTCGTCTTACATGTTACTTTATGTCCTTTACCGGGAGCTTAACACTCCCGATCTCATCACAGAATAAATGTGGGAACTTGGTCTTCCACTCTCTTCTTTTATCTGTCTCAACTGTTCTTTCTCTCTCTACCTCTCTCCTGTTCTCTCTCTACCTCTCTCCTGTTCTCTCTCTACCTCTCTCCTGTTCTCTCTCTACCTCTCTCCTGTTCTCTACCTCACTCATGTCCTCTCTCTACCGCTCTCTGTCTATATTTGCCTTTACTTTAAATTCTACCTATTTTTCCCCCTCCCGCTCTCTCTATCCATCTGCAACACTCTTTTTCAAGCCCTCTCTTCTCATTTCTGTCATCAGCCTCCCTCTCTCCGTGTCTGGCCCCACCCCCATTCACCCTACATCCCCACCCACCCTTTCTCAGTTTAACTCTTCTCCCTGCCCTCAATCTCTCACCTGAGAAGGAGATGTTGAATCCTTGAAAGGATATAGAGAAGTCGGAGATGAAGCGCAGCTGGGCCTTAAAATTCCCGTAGAGACCTGCGTTGACGGCGGCGGGCCGCTCGGAGCCAGTGAGCCGAGCTAAAGGCAGGGTGAAGCTGCCATTTTCAGTGATTAGTAGGTAGTCATGGTGATCCTCCAGATGAAAGGAATGAAATGTGAACTGGACCCCTGAACAGAGGATAGGATAGGAGAAGAGAGACAGACCATCAGATGGGATGACACTGCTGAAATGTTACAAAGGGGGTCATTCCCAAGGGAGGAGGAGGGCTTTCAAAGATTTTTTTTTTATTCCGAGGTAAGAGGGACATATTAAAGACACATTGAAAGTGACATCGGTTACAAAATGGAATCCCATTTTAATACAGGCACACACTGTTTACTATCACACGCATCATTTTATAAGTCGCTTCTGATGAATATATGGCAGCGAAAAATAACAATTTATTTGATTAATTGCTAGGCAGTTGTTGGATATGTTGAGTGTTCTATGTTTTCCTACCTTTTCCGTGTCTGACCTCCACTGTCCATGTGCAGTTTAGGGAGCTGGGGTAGAGTTCTGGAAAGCCAGGGGACAGGATAATTCCACTGGGTCCTCTCACATCCCCACCGCACGATGCTGGAGAATAATGATGGACAATGCTAAAAGACAACACTAAAGCTAGCCAAATGCTAATATACAACGGTAAAGCTAGCCAAATGCTAATATACAAGGCTAATGCTAGCTAAATGCTAATATACAATGCTAACGGTAGTGGAATAAGGGGTACACATTGCATAACATTACTTCCCAAGCAATCACATTAGCTTGACTCCTTAACTTTAGACATCTATAGCTCCATTGAATGCCACAAAAATAAGATATTCCCATATGCATTTACAGAATTATCCAAATATCTTTGTTATAGACATATAATATATGATCCTCTGTCTTCCTTATTGGCATTAACTACAGTATGGGACCATCTCTCTTTTTTATTTTCACAATCTACAGTATATGATATTCTGTCTTCCTTACTGACAAACTACAGCATATGATCTCCTGACTTCCATATTGACATAAACTATTGTATATGATCCTGTCTTTCTTCTTGACACAAACTACAGTATATGATCCCCTGCCTTCCTTACCAACATAACCTACAGACAGGACAAAAATTATAGTTAAAACCTGAATAAATGTGTAGAGGAACATAACGAATGCAGATTTTTCCACAGAGGTGTGCTGCTTGATGCAATTAAACAATTAACATCCTTTCATGTTCTGTGGCATGTATAAAAATGCTAAGCAGGCGCAGTTGACCTCAATTTTGGATCAAGAGGAGACGATCAAAGTGACTTTGAAAGAGGGTTCATCATTGGGTCTCTTCCAGGATAACAACACCCCAATCCACAGGGCATGAGGGGTCACTGAATGGTTTGATGAGTATGGAAATTATGTGAATCCTTTTGGACCAATGTGTTAGACAGCACTATCCACCACCATCATCAAACCATCAAATGAGAGAATATCTTTCAGAAGAAAAGTATTCCATCCCCACAGTAGAGTTCCAGAGACTCGTAGATCTTTGCCAAGGTGCATAAAAGCTGTTCTGGCAGCTTGTGACAGTCCAACATCTTTCTGAGATAACTTACGTTGGTTTTTCTTTTAAGTTGTCACCTGTCTGTATATGATCCTCTGTCTTCCCCTGTTAATGCATCATAAATAATGAGGGTAGATAACTAGGGCTTGAGCGCGATGGGTAATTTTGGTCCCAAATAGGCACCACAGATTTTGTCCCTACCGAGACCATACATAAATGACCCAACCAGACGCCATGGACTACAGGGAAACTCTGCCCAAAATGCCAAAAATGCAGCTTTCAAGGACCAGTACACAGAACTGGATTCCTGAACAAATCTTGCTACAACCTCCAAACATGCAAAGCACCAACACACAGTATGACCGTGATCAAATCCGTCTATGCCGGCTCAGATGCCTGTCAGTCATATCAGGACTGGCAAACGTTTTTTGTTGCTCATTGCCTCTTCTCACTCAGAAGGCAGAGGAGACTTGTCAGAAAGTTCTACAGCTGGACTAGGGAGAACGTTAACCGACCACATCACTCCTTGATATGGTAACTACACCGTCCAAGACCGCAAGACGCTTCAAAGAGTGGTGTATGTGCAATGTAAGACCTTCTCACAGTCACTGACAGACTCAAAGTCCCATCTCGGAGGTAGTTGGGCCAAGGGCTTAGTGACAGAACCAAATTAATTAGCTATTGTTCACCAGTCATCGTCTTTCTGCTGACCGTCTTTGTATCGTTATCAGTGTAAAAGGTCATGCTATTATCTTAATAAAGGGCAATGTCTTGTAAATACCATCACAATTCACACTCAAAATATCCTTCATCAGAGAGTATTTTGTTTCG
Organism: Esox masquinongy; assembly: GCA_016801175.1. Taxonomy (NCBI): domain Eukaryota; kingdom Metazoa; phylum Chordata; class Actinopteri; order Esociformes; family Esocidae; genus Esox; species Esox masquinongy. The sequence continues at coordinate 1,718 of JACXGI010021002.1, read as the reverse complement.
TGTAACCTTGGAAACCAGGCCCGGGCGGTGGCATCATGGTAAGATCAAAACATTGCGACGCACAGAAAACATCATCTGCCTTCCACGGAAAACATCATCTGCCGGGTAAATATTGGAAGTCGAACTGGTTGTTGGAAGATGTCTTTTCTAAGCAATGAACGCCAGGCGGGGTTTATAGATCCTAATGATAGCGATGCACAGATCAGTACAACGGCAGTCACAAACAACCTCCACCCCACAGTCCCCAGGCCCCCTACAATCGCATCCCAAATCACATCTTGCTCCATAAATAGTGTACCACTTTCTACCAGGAACTCTGCAGGGGCCTAGTCAGAGGTAGAGCCCTATGAAGGGAATAGGGTGTCATTTGGGATGCACACTGGCCCCTCCAGACAGACCACACTGCATCAAGCCCCACATCCCTGAATTATATCAAATAGTTAATTAATGAGCCAGAATTACATAAAGTAATTAATAAGACATGAGTCTCCAGCAACTTGGCAGGGCTTGCATAAGATTAGGAGCTGCTGGGCCAGAAGCCAACAGGTTTTTCTCTGGCACACCTAGACTCAGGTAGCAGAACTGCACGGCATGCTTTGATGTGACATTGCAGAGGGATCTAAGAGATGGATGACCACAGACCTGGAGGGCGGCACGCACGTCCTGTTTAGAATTCAGCCGCATCACTGCATCCTACCAATCAGGTTTGAGGACTTAGCGAGATAACTCTGGTCAACCCTGAGTAGGGAAGTGGCTGTTCTTTTAACCAGATCCATTTTTATGGTAACGGATCTTTCTAAACCAACCTAAATAAAAGGACTGAACCACTGAAATCTTATTCCCTCTCTCAATGATTGCGTCATGATTCTTTTATTTGATAAAGACCACTGACTAAATAATTTATTAACCAAATGTTTTATGTTGAAAAAACAGCCATATTAAAATATCTATCACATTACACATTTAGTAGGCTAATGATAAAATGTGTTTGAAATTTCAGTACAGTAAACCTTTTGAGTCAACTCTATTGACAGGAGTGGGAAAAAAGTAGCTTGTGCATTGCGAAGCACAGCAAAGCAAACCAAAGACCGCATTAATGATCTAAATACAAGCCTATGATTATAACAAAAATTCTTATGTGACACTGAATCACCAAAGGGCTACTGTTCTAAACTTGTGTCAATGTAGAGTTTAAATTAATCGGGAATGTGAAGCTAACTGAAGCTTGAATTTGAAGCTAACTGAACCTGGAATGTGAAGCAAAATGAAGCGGGCTAGCTGTAGACAACCCTAAATAGACATAGTTCCTTTAAAAGATACCATATACCTTACCCCCTGCCAAACCTTCTTCCTAACCCTCTGCCAACCTTCTTCCTAACCCCCTGCCAACCTTCTTCCTAACCCCCTGCCAACCGTTTCTCCTCACCCCCTACCAACCATCTATACAGAATAGAACTATGCTGCCAGGACTGATGGGGGGTGTACAAACTATATAGCCAGGAATGGTGAATTACCCAGGGTCCATTGCAGTGTGGGCGCATCATCGACACTACTGTGGACAGAGATATTTTTTTTTACTTTTTAAAGAGACAAGTATATATATATATAATATATATTAATATATATAATATATATTAATATATATATATATATATATATATATATATATATATATATATATATATATATATATATATAATATATATATATATTATATA
>JACXGI010021001.1:0-10610 GCA_016801175.1 Esox masquinongy | reverse complement strand
GACAGACAGAGAGGGGGCCATTAGGACAGAATGGTGGTAATGAGGGGACATTAGTACCAGGACAAGTGGGAGTTCTGATCATCACTTTACTTTTAGATGGTAATGAGTGTGTGTGTCGGTACTGTAACTGACCATTAACAGTGAGAGTGACCTCTCTCTCTCCCACTCCGATCCTGGGCACGATGGCCTTACACACGTACTGGCCCGCATCAGCCTGGCTCACAGACTTCAGGACCAGCTCCTCATTGTTACTGAGGACCTGAGGATGAGACGCACAGGAGAGGGAGGGAGATGAAGGCAGGGAGGGAGACGGAGGGAGACAGAGGGAGGGAGTGGGATGGAGGGAGAGAGGGAGGGAGGGGACAGAGGGAGAGGAGGGGGACAGAGGGAGAGGAGGGGGACAGAGGGAGGGAGTGGGATGGAGGGGACAGAGGGAGGGAGTGTAGATGGAATCAAATTGTAATGGCTGGGATGGAGATTTTTAATTCATTACATGTGTTGATTTTCTTAGCAGCAAGGTTCCATTAAATTTCCTGGAGCATTTCTAAATTCATTAAAAAACATGAATAAAATACATATGTTATAGGTTAGAAGTTCAACATTAGCGGTGTTGATTTTGGATTGGGAAGATTAAGGATGACTCTTTTTAAAAGTAAACAGCACCTTTTGATTACTGGCACCTATTCTGCCCCACTTAAAATATTGTTGACTTACAGTAGACACAGGGTTCAGATTCTAGGGTAGGAACAAAGAACATTTAGGAAGTACTCTTACAATTATTTCACACAAGCATTGAAGAACATATGAAAAAGAATAACTGTATAGATCCCAGGATGTACACCACAGACAGGTTCCTGTCAGTACTCACCATGCTAGAGCCCTTCTTGGTCCAGGTGAGCGTGAGGGGAGGGTTCCCGGACCACTTGCACTTTAGTTTAGCCTCAGAGTCAATATCCACTGTCACTGGCCTGGGCTCCACCTTCAGAATAGGACCATCTGACAGGCAGATCCATTAATTAGACAGACAGACGGTGGCAGTAGTTAGGAGAGGCAGATATACACAGTTCTTGAGTTGAGATGAAACAGTCAGTCCAGTAGACATAATGGTCATGAAATGGATGTTCAGCTTTGGGATTGGCTGCCTAGCCTGTTGTCTATCATTATTTTATAGACTAGGGGCTGACCTGATGTTGAAGTCATGTCTCTCTCACTGTCTCTCTCACTGTCTCTCTCACTCTCCTCGGGCAACAGCCCACTCGCAGTCTGGCACACACACGCATAATTCATACACACACACACACACACACACACACACACACAGGGTATCTCAGTTGTGTTGTGCTTTTCAATCCTCTTGTCTTTTTTGGTACCTGTCGTGGTAGAGGATCAATAGGCAGAAAAATCTGGAATTCTGAAGGAGAGAATTCTTTTGGCGAGGCATTTCCTCCAAAAGAATTCGCTCCGGTCAGATTCAACCCAAGACAAGCACTGCATATACATGAGTACTGCACTTATGGAACGGTATAATGTGACGCCTGGGTGATGTGCACTGGTCCTCAGTGTGTCAGTGAAGCGAGTCAGTTCGTCCCCTCTCCTGAGGACAGCGACGTGTACCGGTGGGACTCACAGTGTACGTCCACCACGATGCTGACGTTGGTGTGTCCCACCGCGTTGAACACTGAGCAGGACACCGGCTCTGTGTGGAAGGAGTGGTCCGCTGTGGTCACGAACACGCTCTCCCTCGCCCCCTCCAGGAGAACGCCGCCTTTCGCCCACCTGAGACACACACCGTGTCAACAGAAAAGCCGGAGTGTAGCGCGCGCGCGCGTGTGTGTGTGTGAGTGGTGTACGCAGCGCTCGGTTTCATCAGGCTGTTGTCATGTATGTCACAGTTGATGGTAAATCTTAATGGTTTAACATTGTCTAAATGCAGTGCTCTTGAATGTTCCTCAACCAGGCCAAATAACCCATGTGACTTGCTAATAACGCAATCCCTATCGACAAGTATCTCTAACATACTGACGTCCCACGCATTGATAATGCCTGCTTTTTTTTAAAATCCCAATTCTATCAACAATTTCTCCCCATTGTATCAAATGTTACCCCCACTTGGGCCATTTTTCCCATCCCTGCCGTTAGAATGCAGGTATTGTCTCTTCACATTGATTATTCAACTTCTCCCTAGCTTGACCATCACCTGTCATGTGTCTTGGAACTCTAACATCTTATAACAACTGCTTGACGATGTGGTAATACGACCTGCAGGAACGGGTAAGGAAATGTGACCTCCTTTTACACCGCCCCTTATTTCCCCTTATTGTGGGGTGGGGCACCCCCCATTAGTCTGCAGTAAGGGGAAATAAGGGGCGGTGTAAAATGAGGTCACATTTCCTTACCCGTTCCTGCAGGTCGTATTACCACATCGTCAAGCAGTTGTTATAAGATGTTAGAGTTCCAAGACACATGACAGGTGATCAACATCCCTGTAAGGGCTGTGTGACCAGAGGACACCCTGACATCTACTGACCGGAAGCCCATGATGGGCGGGTTGGCGAAGGCCTGGCAGTTAAAGGTGATTCTCTCTCCCTCCAGGACAGACCGAGGATGCATGGACAGGTTGACCTTGGGGGGATCTGCAGGATGGAGGGAGAGGGTCAGTATGTCTGAAACACACACACACACACGCGCGCGCACACACAAAATAAGACTTACGGTGCACGTTGAGGGTGACAGTGGTGTTTTTGCCCAGGGGCACAGCCTTGTTTCTGGCCACACAGGTGAAGTTGTGTCCTGTGTCATGGTCCTTGGGGATTATGGGTAGCAAGCTTTTCGTCGTCACCCTTTTTCTGTCTGGTAGGACCTCCTGAGGGGGGAGAAGGGGGGGAGCCAGCAGAAGGTGCATTTAGTGATGCCATCGGAAACGTGGACACGCCCGGCTTTGCCTCCCCAGGGGGACTCACCGTGGTGCTGATGGCCCCCTCCAGGGATACCCCGTCCCGGTCCCACTCAATGACGGCCAGTGGCTTGGCCCCGCGCGTCACGCAGCTCAGGTTGTAGGGGACGTCGGCTTTCAACAAGATCTTTGGAAAGCCCGCGATCACTGGGTCATCGGGAGGTACTGCAGCGCAATGCGGAAACACACACACAAGCGCAGTCACATACAGCACTGTGGACACACTGCAGTGCACTGAACACACACACTGTGCCCTAAGCACAAACTCTGACAGAAACACATGCACACTGGCCACTGAACACACACACTGGGCCCTAAGCACAAACTCTGACTGAAACACATGCACACTGGCCACTGAACACACACACTGGGCCCTAAGCACAAACTCTGACAGAAACACATGCACACTGGCCACTGAACACACACACTGGGCCCTAAGCACAAACTCTGACTGAAACACATGCACACTGGCCACAGAACACACACTCCAGACAGACATGGACACTCACTGAGGACAGTTAGCTTGGCTCTCCGGGAGCGCAGGGCGGCCTCCGTGGCCTGGCACTCATACAGGGAGTCATCAGACAGCTCTGCAGCAGAGATCTCCAGGTTATATTGACCCACGTCTATCACCCTTAGCACCCGGTACCGTGGCCAGGCTAGGAGACGGACAGAAGGGATGGGGGTCAGACATCCTCAGCATATGGTACACACACACACACACACACACACACATACACATACACATACACACCACTTGTATCTGCACCTATTCAGAACCTTCAGTGTTTCCATTTTATACCAATTGAAATGGCATTACATGAATCTGAGATAAACCAGGCTCCATATCCAGAGCGGCTTACATTAGTGAGGTCATGCCTTTTCATTCTGGACCCTGGCGGCCCCTGGAAGTATACCGTCTTGCCGGGCTGATGTGAGCCATGGGACAGTATGGAGGACTTCAGGGGCAGATGTCAGTCAGACTGAAGACACTGCATTACCAGGTCCCGCTTGTCATTATTCCTATGTCCTACCGTCCACTAGAAACAACACCACCAGCTATTATCATACGGTTCAACTGGTTTTGATTCACGTAATGTGTACTTTTCCACCTGAAACTTGGGATTATTTTAAATAATTATTTCCTGCAGCCAATGGCCACACCAGTGGGTTCGGCCAACAGTGCATGTATATTTCCTGGGGGAATCACTGCTATGTAAAAAACACTGCATGTTGTGATGTTAATCCCAGATCCCAGTCTGGGATCCCAGATCCCAGACAGTAAATATACAATAAACAATAACCTACAAACATGTCTAACAATGACTTGCTTATGAGTTACTATATGAAGAAAATGAATGGAGTGGCACCGATGATGTAGTTATATGTGCCTGAATAATCAGACAAAGAATCGAGAGAAACTGAGCTTCAGACTGCCACTGTTTCGCTAGCAATCCAAGATGCCGTTGCCTAAATCCACCCCGAGGATCACCAGACTGGTTGTGTTGTTTTGGCTGACGGTGCTATAATACCGAATGACAACAGTTCTTACAGAAATAGGACATTGATCATGAATAGCAGTTCGTTGTGCGACTCCCTGGAAGTTTGCTACGAACAAACTCTTATGTCCATTAAACTTTATTGAATGATGGCTTATAACTACGAGTACACATGTTTTTTTCCCCCACTTAAATCCCAACTAGCTTTGTCACTAATACCGCACATTGTGCAATTACATTCATGAGCCCTTTGTCATGAATACAGGGCACATAATGCTGACCTGTAGAACATCTGGGCCTACATCTGCTTTATATGTGCAATGACAAGAAGACAGTAACAACTTCAAGAATTGCTTTGCATTTCAAGGACCAGATGTCTTACCATAGCACATTTGTTTTGATGTTCCCAGTCATTTCTGACTGCATTTCTTGTTCACATGTGTGCTCACTGACGGGTTTAGATATGTCTGCTGGAGAATGCCCATGTAAATCAGATTTGAATTGCTACTAATCAACGTCTACATCTTTCTGTATCTTTTGAGGGAAAAAGTGACTTTTGGTGTTTATGCTTGTCAGTTTGCTTCTGTTTGTCAAGTTACCTGGGATGTGTTAAACTATATTAACATTCACACCAGTTATCATTCAGGGGACAGATTAGCTTAATCATTGCACTTATAGATCAGACATTTCCTGCATTTCAAATTCCCCCACCTTTTTTACATTTTTTTCCCCAGTGTAAAAAGTTGTATGTATGACATCATGCTCCATACAAGGACATAACATCAAAAAGTTGTATCTGTAACATCAAGCTCCATATAAGGCCATAGCATTAAAAAATTGTCTCTGTGACATCAAGCTCCAAACAAGGCCATAACATTAAAAAGTTGTATCTATGACATCAAACTCCATAGAAGGCTATAACATTAAAAAGTTGCATCTATGATATCAAGCTCCATATAAGGCTATAACATTAAAAAGTTGCATCTATGAAATCAAGCTCCATGTAAGGCCATAACAATAAAAAGTTGTATCTATGACATCAAGCTCCATATAAGGCCACAATATTTCATTTCTATGTAGCAGGGGCTTCCCATTGAGGGTGCACATCAGCAGTTGTTATCCATCTGTGCTGCTGTGGCAATATTGATATAACTGAATGCCAAATATTTTAAGTGGGAAAGTACACATTTCCTGACTGAAAACCCACACAGATCTTTTCGCAATACGCTTTCAAATAAAAGACAAATGTGTCCACAATATGTGGATTTCTGAATCAGGAATTCACCGGTAATGGAGCAGAGTGAGGCCGGCATCCAGTCACTTTATCATTCACATGAACCTTTATAGCAGTTTTTTGATTAGAGTGTTACAGGGAGAGCAAGGGGAACTGGTTTCAGTGTTGAGATTTACTTCAGAGTTTGGAGATTTTGGATGAACTTATCCTTTAACCCTCACCTTAACCACTTGGAATGAATGCCTGAACTTGAATTTGTGTTTTGCTTCTACACAGTTTGCCAGGCAGTTGTAGAGACATCAACACATGTGGCCATGGTGTATAATCTCTGTAACTGCAAGTATGGAAGGGGAATGCTTTGTCTTTGGGGACTGAGCTGTAGAATAAACACAATGCAAAAAGCAGGTAAAATACGGTCTTTCAATCCCTCTGACATTTTCAAAACGAGGCAAGGAGGATAAAACACGGGGAATGGATGATTTCAAATTGAGAAATGGCCAATATCTTCTCACATCGTCGATGGTGTATCCATCCACTAGGAGGCAGACCAGGAGTCTAGAAGCACACTCAAATTATGACATCATCGATTTCGATTCTGAAGGGGACAAAAGTATTGGTCCAGATTACATCATCTCTGCCTGCCTTCACCTACCAGCAGCATAGCAACCATCAGAACCTGCAGCATAGCAACCATCAGAGAGGTGAACGCCAAGGAGCACTATGAAGCAGCACAGGTGTCAATGAAGGAGAGAGTCAGTGATGGTGTGCCTGGTGAACTATATGAATCTGACACTGTTGACTGGTACTGTATATATATATATACGTAGGGCTTCATCATGCATGTCTGGGATTTACTGCACAGCTATGCTCCATTTTGAATCTGAGGGGCAGGGTGAGTGGGGGATAGAGAGAGGGGAAGATAGACAAAGAGAGAAAGAAGGGGAAAAAGAAGGGGGAGAGGGAAAGAAAAAGAGATCGGGGGAGATCTGGAGAAAGAGGGAAACTGTAGAAGCTATGCCTACTGACCTTTATTGAACCTATGAATCAAACTGAGTTGAACATGCACACCACATTTCAGATGAGTACCTTTGGGTTTTAGTGTGTGTGTGTGTGTGTGTGTGTGTGTGTGTGTGCTCTCACCCCTGAGGCCCTCTCCAATGCCCAGTGCCAGTCCATCCTTGGTCCACTGAACGATGCCGGTGTAGTTGAAGACAACACAGGACAGGACTACAGTGTCTCCCAGGACAACAGACTGGTCCGCTGGCTCCTGAGAGAACCTCACTGTCCACACTGCAGGGTCAACAAACACAGGGTCAGGGAGGGAGTACACACTGCAGGTTTGGGTTTGTGACTATATATTAGGACCCAAGTAAAAAATGACAAATCTGTCCCCAAGGTGTTTTGCTAGATCTCCACTGAAGTAATTCTTATTTTTGCCTACGGGGTTACGTTTAGAGAAAAACATATTAAGCATGGTATTGGGGTTAACTTTTGAGTTAGGCTTTACCAGTAAGGTTTAGGGTTTGGTATCAGGGCTAGGTTATTTATTTTAGGTAAAAAGGATAGGTTATTGAGGTTAAGGTAAGGAAACATGGATTTTGGGGTTTCAGGTCTCAACAAGGATATAATTGTTTTTGTGCGTTTCTGACTTAACTGTATAACAGAGAAAGAAATGTCTCAAACTGTGGGCTCCTCAGAAACAATTTCCCCCATTTTCTATCCGCAATTTGAAAACTGCATTTTTTGTTTTAAGTTACACTTGCGGTTATGGTTAGAATTGCCAGTAAGGCATTGCCGGTTAGGATTAAAGTTAAGGTTAAGAATTAAGTCTAGGTTAAGTATAGGCATAAATGTAAGTCTATTGAGTTGGTTAGGGTAAGGATTAGGGTTAGTATTAGCAAAAGTATAATTTTTAAGGGCAATTAACTTTGGTGTCTCCTTTTAGATAGTTAAATTACAACTAATACGTGTTGTATTACAAACACACTTTTTTCTACACAAACCCACATACAGTATAGCTACTGTACACACGCAGATGCTAACACACACATACATTAGTGTACAGTAAAGTAAACGCAGTCTAATGAGCTCCTACAGAGTATTAACATGTTTTCACGTTTGCATCATCATATTTCCTATTTCATGACATTATTACAACGGGATAATTAATTTAAACAGATATACAGAAAACTGTATCTTACATTACATATTACCCTTTCTTTCACTCTCCATCCTTCCATCACTCTCAGCAACTACCTCTTCCTCGCATTCTCCCTTTCATTTTTCCTAGCCCTCTCCTCTCCCTTCCATCCTCCATCTCATTCTTCCTCTGCCTCTCTCATCCTTTCCCTCTCCTAGTCTTCCCTCGGGCTGTTCTTTTCTTGGATCATGGTTAAAACAATTCTATTAGCTAATTAAGTCAAAACTTGTAAATAAAAATGAAGATTTTTTAAAGAAAGAAATCTCTGGGGATTGCATCACAAAGGAAGAAATATGATCCAGAAGACTTCACATTCAACACTGTCTCTATGTTCCTAATAGTAAACTATTTATTTTATAGCGCACTTCTTTTGACCAAAGCCTACAATGTATTCTAAGGGAATAGAGTGCTATTTGGGACATAGCGGTTGTTGTTTGTGTTGAGAGCTCCTTTCAAAGCAAGACATCACACCGCTACGTTCTGTGGTGTTTCAGAAAGGTCCAACATCCAAGGTAACGATATGGATGGCTGTGTCGATGACAGTGATGATGATGCTGGTAATGACGATAAAAAATAATGACCGTCGTACACAGGACGGTATTGCAACACAGATGTTTTGCCAGTCACAGAAATATAGTCCTGCAGCAGAAATATGGTTGTGCTATTAGCTAGACGATATAATACTACATAGGTAAAACAAACCTATGTAGGACAGGTTTTCCAAGAATGGATGTGAATTACAAAACGTTTCCTGCTGGGCGGAGAAGTGTCAACAATATAAATTTGGGGCAACTTGTTAAAATGTAGGGATTCTGTGACCCTCTATCTAATAATGTATTGTTAGAAAGAGTGGAAAAAAAACTTGAGACAGAGAGACAAAAAGAGAGAAGTAGAGAGAGGCAGAAGGAAAGAAACAAAAAGAGAGGTAGAGAGACAGAGAGAGAGGAGATAAATTGTGAGTGAGACAGGGAGAGATGGACTCAAGTGGGAAGTTTGTTTAAAAGACAAAACATTTCCCTAGTTGTAAAATGAAAAAGACGTTTTACCCCACAACACAAAGAGCTGGTTGACGAAGACCAGCCTCATCATAATGAAGAGAGCTACGACCTGTGACCCCAGCAGGAGAGGATGGCAACATCCCTCAGTAGGCTTATTAAAAAGGCCAGCACCGCATTCCTCACAACACTGTGACTGTGTTCTCCCCAAGAGAAGTGACTTCCGTCTCGCCACAATGACACATCATCGCCGGCCTTCTACTGGGACTGTGTCCGGCAGCCAAATGTTTATCAGGTCCTCCATCATACCCTCCACCTGAACTGCATCTATGACCTGCCACCCCAACTCCCTTTAGCACCTACCCCCGCCACAGGAGCCCCGGCCAGGCAGACAGAACTACACGACAGACAGTCAGCGAAGCCACTGCTTGTCCACCGGGGTGAAAGGAGATGGTTGTCCTTCCACAACACTGAGAGGAGTCACCCAGCGAGGGAGTGTGATGGCAGGGGGACTCGAGGGAATGCTGATTTTGTTCAGAACCCAACTAGCATCCATGGCTGGACTCTTGGCAGTTGTTCTGTACATGATGTCATCACAGACCTGCATCCATTTCAGAGCATTCATCGGCAACCCACTAACACCACTATCGGACCACAGCAGAATTACAGCATATCTACAAAGGGCAGAAACAAACCATCAGGGGGGAAAGCCTAGCGAGTTACACAAGACTAGTCAGTCCTGTAAATTAACAAAGGAATGTTTGAAAACCACCAGAAAGCAATTAGCTCAAAATAAAATCCCTTCCCTCCCAATTCCAGCCTCGTACTAAATGTCCTTACAATAATGGTGTACATTTGGTTGTATTGTAAAAACATTGGCAACTTAATCAAATAAAAAAAAAAAATCTAACTACTATATATATATATATATATATATATATACAGGTGCTGGTCATATAATTAGAATATCATCAAAAAGTTGATTTATTTCAGTAATTCCATTCAAAAAATGAAACTTGTATAATGTAAACATTCATTCCACACAGACTGATATATTTCAAGTGTTTATTCCTTTTAATTTTGATGATTATAACTGACAACTAATGAACACCCCAAATTCAGTATCTCAGAAAATTAGAATATTGTGAAAAGGTTCAATATTGAAGACACCTGGTGCCACACTCTAATCAGCTAATTAACTCAAAACACCTACAAAGGCCTTTAAATGGTCTCTCAGTCTAGTTCTGTAGGCTACACAATCATGGGGAAGACTGCTGACTTGACAGCTGTCCAAAATACGACCATTGACACCTTGCACAAGGAGGGCAAGACACAAAAGGTCATTGCTAAAGAGGCTAGCTGTTCACAGAGCTCTGTGTCCAAGCACATTAATAGAGAGGCGAAGGGAAGGAATAGATGTGGTAGAAAAAAATGTACAAGCAATAGGGATAACCGCACCCTGGAGAGGATTGTGAAACAAAACTCATTCAAAAATGTGGGGGAGATTCACAAAGAGTGGATTGCAGCTGCAGTCAGTGCTTCAAGAACCACCACGCACAGACGTATGCAAGACATGGGTTTCAGCTGTCGCATTCCTTGTGTCAAGCCACTCTTGAACAAGACACAGCGTCAGAAGCGTCTCGCCTGGTCTAAAGACAAAAAGGACTGGACTGCTGCTGAGTGGTCCAAAGTTATGTTCTCTGATGAAAGTAAATTTTGCATTTCCTTT
>JACXGI010021000.1:0-10610 GCA_016801175.1 Esox masquinongy | reverse complement strand
ACACTGAAACCAGTCAACCTACATAGAGTACATGGTAGGGTCTGTGCCCGGTATATGGCAGGGTCTGTGCCCGGTATATGGCAGGGTCTGTGCCCGGTATATGGCAGGGTCTGTGCCCGGTATATGGTAGGGTTTGTGCCCGGTATATGGCAGGGTCTGTGCCCGGTATATGGCAGGGTCTGTGCCTGGTATATGGCAGGGTCTGTGCCCAGTATGTGGTAGGGTCTGTACCTGGTATATGGCAGGGTCTGTGCCCGGTATATGGCAGGGTCTGCTCCCGGTATATGGTAGGGTCTGTGTCCAGTATGTTGCAGGTTCTGTGCCTGGTATATGGCAGGGTCTGTGCCCGGTATATGGCAGGGTCTGCGCCCGGTATATGTTAGGGTCTGTGTCCAGTATGTTGCAGGTTCTATGCCCAGTATATGGCAGGGTCTTTGTCCAATAGATGACAAGGTCTGTGCCCAGTATATGTTAGGGACTGTGCCCGGTATATGGCAGGGACTGTGCCCGGTATATGGCAAGGACTGTGCCCAGTACATTTCAGGGCCTGTGCCCAGTATATGGCAAGGTCTGTGCCCAGTACATGGCAGGGCCTGTGCCCAGTATATGGCAAGGTCTGAGCCCAGTACATGGCAGGGCCTGTGCTCAGTATATGGCAGGGTCTGTGCCCAGTATATGGCAGGGTCTGTGGGACCTGTCCACTGAGCACCTATAGATTCATCAATGCCAGAGTTAAAGGGCATATGTTTCAACTCATGGAAAATGTAGTTCCTTATGAGAGAAGTGGTCTCAGAGACAGTAACTAAAGGCAGGCAGAGAATCTGCACCAGTACCATTTGTGGTCAGGGCATTTGCCTATTGGTTGTGATATGAAGCAGTACTGGGCTAGTGCCTTCCAGTAAGATTTATTCTACTGAGTCCACTTTAGCTTCTAATATGTATTACTGTCCATTCACTGATTGGCTGTAGTGTTTTTCTGAACCAAAAATTTGGACATTATACACAGATTGAAAGCCAAAGTTATGTCAGTTCCCAAAACAAATGCAATATAAACACAGGTCAATATTGATAGGCTATTATAGTCTAAATATTTCCATGATATGTTCTCCTCCTTTGCTAACTGAATTCCATATATCTTCAGTGGTGTTTATGATACCTAGTTTGATGTCTAAAAACACAATAATAGTCCACTGATAATGTTTTTCTTCCTCACGTATTAAAGTATTTGATGTTGTGCATAGCAACATTCAAAACACAAACCAGTTAGTAACCTTCTGCCTGCCTTGAGGGTCTGTTTCAGCCCAGCAAATAGTTAGTAGAATTGTCAATCAGAGTAACTCCTGTTTTCTCTCTTTTGATTTAGTTTTGTTGAGATTTAAAAAATCATGTGACCATTTTTAAATCAAATTATATTCTCAGAAGTTGAAAATCAACTGCTTTAAGAATCGGTTATGGCAGTGTTTCCCAATCCTGGTCCTGGGGACCTGAAGGGGAGCATGTTTTTGTTTCTGCCCTAGCACTCACACACCTGATTCAAATGCTTCCCTACCACTTACACACTTGATTGATGCAATCAACCTATCATCAAGTCTATTATTTGACCTAGGTGTTTGAGTGCTTGGGCAAAAACAAAAACGTGCAACCCTTGGGGTCCCCAGGACCAGGATTGGGAAACACTGGTTTATGGCATTTGAATGTTTATCTATTAGAATGTCAAAGTATTGAATGCATAGGTCAGTGAGGTGAAAGACTTTGTAATTCACCAAAATAATTTAGGCTGAAGGAGATCTACTGTAGCACAATAAAGCTTTATCAATGTTGATAATTGGCAGCTTTGTCAGTGTTGATAATTGGCAGCTTTGTCAGTGTTGATAATTGGCAGCTTTATCATTGTTTTCTTTCCAGACCAGCACTAGCTCCTGTTGTCGAGATCTGTGTTGATCTCCATCACTCGAGCGAATGGTTTGAGACATTAGAGCAGTGAACCATGAAGTAAAAGCTCATCTGTGTTGGTGATCATTGACACTTTTTTAAATAACTTCTGTCTCTCTGCCTGTGTTTCAGAGTGAACGAATTGAAAAGGGCCAAGGAACATGAGAACCTCCCGAAGAGCCCCCTCACAATGTGACATCACTCTCCTCCTGACTCTTCTTTTCTTTTTTCGTTTGTACCCAAGACATTTTACAAGAGAAGAAAAAAACCAGTTTAGTGAAAACACTGCGATTATTATTACTACTACTATGGCAGCGCGACAGATTCTACTTCTATAACATGTACAACAACAAAAACAACAGCATTTTTCACGTGTATCTTTTCTTCCCTCCGACGTTGTTTATGTTGGAGAGTGGCAACTTCTTCTGTGAAATTATAAACTAAAGGGGAAGAAGCTATGGGAGGGGGCAGAACTTTTGCTTCATGGCATTTTTTGCACTTTTAATGGATTGCTTTGTCTTTTTGGGAGTATGGGAGTATAGGTTTTAGACAGTAAAGGAAGAGGAATGCTGGACATGTCTGGAAAGATCCATGCCACCTGTGGATCCAATGAAGAGGATACAATGGAGGACGCCGAGGATGAAAGCAGAGGCCGGCCAAAACATAAGGAAACATACCAGAACCAGACACACATTTGGGACTTGGTTCTAATTGTATTTCATAGTTTTTTAAGTGACTGATTATTCCATTTGAAAAAGAAAAAATGTATCCTAATGAACCAAAAATGATCGGTAATACATTGATCCATTTGCACATACAGACCCTGTCAACAGTTAGATGAAAACACTCGTAGTAACTCAAAAGAGATCAAATTTCCCTCCTGTTACGCTGTGCTCTACCCCGCCATTCAGTCCAGACAGCTGGGGCTACATATGAATGTAGGAGGGGTGTGAGGAGAAATGGGTGGGGCTTATTAAAACAATGGCTTATTTTGTTACCTAGGTCTGGGGAGTTCTGTACCATTAGGCAAGGGATAAGGATGTTCAGTAGAATTATTTTAAAAAGTAAATTTGTTTTTAGAATATTATTATTTTATTCTCTTTTTTTATTCCTCTTTGCTTGAAAGTGTTTCGTGCTCATGCCCAGGACCGATTTCCACCTGACTTGTCTCGTCAAAATTCTGTCTTGTCAACTTTATGAAATATGCATGCCTATGGGTGAAAGTCTTCGCCTGCGTGCTGGAAATTAGGTCTGTATCCTCTGGTTTTAAATGTTTTCCTTTTGTCTTCATGTTCAAATGCAACTAAGTCGCCCATGTGCCCACCCACTCCCCCAGGGTCGAACCCTCTGGTTAATGGAATTATACTAACATTGTCCTTTCATTCGATTTTTTTGTTGCCTTATTTAATTTGTTTACTCAGTATTCTAAAAAGAAAGTGAACTTGTGTTGTAATGATTACGGTCATGAAGGTTATTGTTGTTCTTTTTAAATGAACTTCAGGGCCTGCGAGGGCTTTTGAGGGGAAGATCACATACATTGCCTTGACGTCTTAGAGATTCTTTGAGGGGTCCCTAAGCTAGTCCCAAAATAGGGGTTAGACAAATCCATATTTTTGACAATTGAGCGGTTTCTGTATATAAAGAAGGCTGAAGGTACGTAGGGAAAAACATTTACCCAAAGGGGATTGTATTTTAGAAATATATTATTTTATTCATTAAAAAGGGGTCAAAAACAGGTACGAGACAAAAACAGAATATTTGTATAGTTTTGTTTGAATGCCTATGAAGTATGGTTGTATTGTTTGTATATAATGTAAATACCTGGGATAAAAATGAGCTATGTGCATGAAAAACATGAACAAAGTTAAAAAACAAAAAACAAAAGCAGTAGTGGCTATGCTCTGTAAAATTATTAAAACTATTTCACTATAAGAGTATTTTATTTTATTTTGATTGTTCTTGAGAAGAACATTTTGCTAAAGCATGACATTATTGCAAATATTGAAAGTTAAAAAAAGAAGAAAAAGATAATGTATTTAGAGTTAGGAGAAATCTGCAAAATTATCTTAAAGACAAGTATGGTTATGTTTACATTTTTGTTTTGGGCTACCAAGAATCTTTTGCCAATGGTGCCAAGTAATGTGAATGCTATATTGCTTAACAAGAGAATTAAGTTAATCTTTGCAGAACAGATCATACAATAAAATACACAATAGCATTAAAGACCACAAGGTCACATCCCGACTGGCGGCGGATCACAGCTAGAGGTACACATATTGCAGATGGAGAAATAATTCAATGGCAACTTTTAAGTCTCATGTCTCATCCAATATCACCCAAGCTTTTTAAGTCTCATGTCTCATCCATTATCACCCACGTGTTTTAAGTCTCATGTCTCATCCATTATCACCCAAGCTTTTTTGCCATGTTCACCAAATACACAGGGATCACTTGTCAGTAACATTGAAAATGCAAAAAGACTTCATTGAAAATGTGTGCATTATTTTAACCGTATGAATTGGAGGGGTTGTGATGTCAGTGTCTCAGCATGTTTGTATGGATTGTGTTCATATAAAGATTGTAAATGTCAGCCTTCTCCATGGGAATCTCAACCTTGTTGTTTTTATGGTTTGTGATTGAGATTAATTTACCATGTAATATGACAGCTAAGTGGTGATGAAATAGACTAGATTAAGTAATCAAACAGACGGAAATGTTTCTTAGCGTGCGTTGGAGACTTGACTAAGGCTCTCAGGGTGTGGACTGTGTATGTGTAGGATTGGTATTCATTATCAAATGTCAATTGATCATTTACTTAAGAAGGAACACTTGTTTTAAAAAGAAATGACGGTGCTAAAAAAGAACATAATTCAACATGGATGGGGTTATGGGCAAAACTCATTACCATCAAGTCAGTGAGCCAGAGTGAGGACCCTGTACACCTGTAAACACAAAAAGATACCACTTATAGCATCTTCTAAAGGAGAAAACATGTGTTCTTAATGGAATATGTAATGTCCAACTGAAATTGAGAAATGGTGGAGACATCCTTGATAGGTATTATTTCATGGTTGTTACTACCGTTACACTGTTTTTGCTGAAATATTATATTTGTATCAAAACAACTGAATGGTGTGTTCATTCTCCATTCAGATGATGACATTCATTATTCAAACAAGGTGTGAATGCCTTTTGAAATTACTGTTGTTGTTGTTGTTGTTTTAATTGCAGACTTCTGTCCAGAACACTGTTTGTTAGCTGTTGTCAAGCTGTTCTGTTTTTATCATTATGTACTGCTGTCTTAATTTCTCTGTTCGTTTCTGTTTACTTCACAGAGACTTGATATGTAAACCTATTTTCAGAGTGTTTATGTAGAAAGTGCCTAATCATATCCCGATTAATCACACAAAGCCAATGTCAGAAAGCATGCAATGTAATTAAGGAGAAAAACATGGCTTTGGATATAGAAATATCACCAGAATCAATAATAATTTCGGACTACTGTATATCAAGTATATACAACATACAGTATAAATCCAAACCCTTCACCCAATGCAGTCAGGTGACAGTGTTCACCCAGTACCACCACAGAACGCATTCCGTCTTGTCAACAGTCTAAGCGTTTTTATTTTCTATTGGAACTGCCTGTTGAAACCATAAGAATTAGATTCCTTAACTTCTGTGGTGTTATTGCCTTGCATTCATCATTCCGGTAGTGGTAAGAATGCCAGCTAATGCACTGCGGCAATATGAGAAGGTTTTATTATGCTTGCATGGGTAAAATAATTAACTGGGTGTCTGAACTGCACCCGAGCATGCTTATTTTTCTAGAATCGGTAGTCAGATAGAGTTGTAAAAGACTTACTGTTCTGTAAATGGATGAACGTGGGTTTGACGTCACAGAACTCGGAAAGATTGAGGGCATGTGATTGGAGGCCAGAGAAGTACCCTACAAACACAAACAATGATCAGTCTGCAGTATTTACTGACTACGTTTCCAGGGGTAGCATCAGGGCAAGTTTTTCTAGAAGCAAGTTTACACTTTTTTTACTTTTTTTTTTTTTTTAGATAGTGTGCTCCCAACTTCAAATACCTGGACAGTTGGGACACTTTTGACAGTATTCCGCAAGTATTTTACCAGGCAACAACACACATACACACAAGTGACAGCACACTGCACAGCACACATCCAGATTTGCAGCTCGACACGTCAAGACAGTCTCACTTGTACACAGTTGAGCAGAGAGAAAGCTCACAATGGGTTATTTCTCTAGCCTGGTCCTGGAGAACAGCTCACCTCCCGTCTGTATTTCACTCAGGGTGCCAAAACGGGGAGGAGGAAGTGGAGCAGGACACTCTGATTAGAGATTAACGTGCAGACAGAGGACAGACTGTATTGAAGTAGAATCTGGTCAAGACAGGCGGAATACAACAGTGATAATGGATACATTACTTTTATCCGTTTCCCCTCAAATAAGTCAGCTGAGCTTAGAAGCAGTGTAAGGGCACTATGTAAAAAGTAGGGGATACAAGTTGTTGTAGTATATGTCATTATAATTAGGACAAGTCTGTTGCAATTGACAGTGTAGTCAATTGTTTCTGCCTTGGCAGAGCTCTTGTCATTATTGGACACTATGGGTTAAAGCCTAATATAAATGCTTCAATTATTTTAGTCTAGTAACACTTTGACCTCATCTGACTTGATGTTTCTCATGAAAAGTAGGACTTGCTGTGTGCATCTATGATTGTGTAATAACAACACACAGCTTCAAATTGTCTATAAAGTTATTCTCAGTTATACAACATTTCATCTCGGTTAATATATAGATATGACATGTCCCTTGAATGGGCTCTTCCAGGCCAGTTGAAGATGACCAGACAAAGCTATAGTCGTTTCAGAAAAAAAACACTGAAGAAAAATCTGGATGGTAAGACAGGTCAGCTATAACAGCCACTTTCTTTTTCTTTGACTTCATCACACTCTGCTAATTGACTTGAGGGAGTGTCATTCCTCCTCTTCCTTTGTCAATGCACCCAAACTACTGAGCAGTAGGCACGTGGGGACAACAGAGCAGAAACCATCTCACAACCTTTTCCACTCGTGGACACAGAGCAATAAGCATTCTTTTGTGGAGACCTAATAGACCTAGGGAGGATAAAAACGATTGGACACATGTAGTCGACTTACTCTTATGCAAATGCCAGTATTGCAAGACAAGCATTCAGTAGTTTATGGACAGCAATGATATGGCACCCTTTACCGAACTGCACGTTTTCATCAATTCCAAATCAAGGAGAAAAAAATGGCCCTGCTTTAATACAAAGTCATGGGTCCTTGACACTTTGCATGTGAACTAGTGTTAGATCTATTTTCCTCTCCTCTATAACTGTCTTTCTCTCTGTCTTTCCCTGTTATGTGATCTCTTTCTTTCCTTGCCCTATTATTTCAATGACTCCTTATTTTCCTTTCCCCCCGATGTGTTTTGCTTTCTCTCCTTTTTCTCACCCCTCTTACTTGTTTGTAAGTTTTATTTTTGTAATTGTGCATGTACAAGCGTCACTGACTCGATGGATATGTAAAAAAAATAATAAAAAAAATAGATTTCAGCTGCTGAAGCCATGCAAAACGTTTTGAAATGCCCTTAAAATATGGAAGATGTTTTCTGAATGCTTTATATTCTTTCTGCTGTAAAATAATAAAAAAAGAAAAAAATGAAGAAAACAAACTTTGTCTTTTTCCTCAAGTACGTATATTACATCAATGCCTGTACTATAGCTTTGTTGTTATCATAACCCCTAACCAACAACCCTAACCCACAATCAGCTTTTCACCAAAACGCTCACTTGCCGCCCTGTATTTACAATGACATACACACACACAAACTCTCAGGCATAAAGCTAGACACACCCAGAAATGTGTATTTGAACGTGTTTTATGTTGACCCCAGGAAGAATAGCTTCTGCAAAAGCTAATGGGGATGTGAATAAAGATATTAAATAGTTATAGTGCTATAAGTTCATATTTTACATGCACTGTTGTCAGTAAATGGTAATGTTATTAATGATGCAATTAAGGCAGATTACTTACTTTACAACTATCACTGGTATTATTTATTGGGAATAATAAAAATGCCTGAGGTATTTTAACTGAAAGTGCAATTGACAAAGAAGCCTTAAAGCTAATGTCGGGGTCAGTGTTTGGCGGATCATTTAATTCACATGAGCACATGTACTGTAGGTCCTAGCCACAGATACAGTCCGAAGCCACAGGTCAATATGCCTGCTAATGACTGCAGATCTTCAGACCAGGCTGCAGAAGGAGAAGAGGCAGTTGGCAGCAGATATGTGTTTGTTTATTCCTTCCTTTATTCTGCTATAGATTTTATTAAACATTTATTTAACCAGGAATGTCTCATTGAGCGTCCTGGCCAAGATAGGCAGATGCAAGTCATTGTTTGAAAATGAGATAAGACAGTATAAACAAATACCGGTACTCTAAAAATAAGAAAAACAAAAAAAATCACCGTCATAATTCACTATTAAAAAAACGAATTAAAAACAAGTCATGGAATCAGTCTCTAAGTCCTTCATCAATCATTTAAAAACGAAGAGGGACCAGTTCTTCCAATTTAAAACTATTTTGTAAAGTGTTCCAAACTGATGGGGGACAGTACATCAAATTCCTTTTTCCAAAATCCGGAACAAAAATAAAAATGAATAAATAAAAGGTAGCAAACCCAGACTGTCTTTATAAATATAAGTATTCCAGAGACTTAGCATGCGGGTGACTGGGGAAGGCCAGCCAACCCCTGGCATATAAAGTGAAATGGTGTGTAAATGCTTTGCCGTTTAAAATAAATCTCAGTGCTCCATAGTAAAGGGTGTCAATTGATCTCAAACACTGAGCAGTAGCATTCATATATAAAATATCACCATAGTCCACTATACGCATAAAGTTGTTGAATCAAGTGTCCTTTTAGCTTTAAAAGAAAAACAAGCCTTATTCCTAAAACAAAATCCCAATTTCAGATTTAGTGTATTTGCAAGTTGCTGGATATGCCATTTAAAAGAGAGGTCGTTATACAGCTGACACAGCTCTGGTATTGATGTTGAAGAGAATGTCTCGGTGAGTGTCTCTGTGCTGGTAAAAGTAGCATTTGCAATCTTCAGGTTAGCATTTTACTACATTTCATAGGCACTGGTGAAGGTGACCTGCTTGTTGCCTGGAAGATGGGGCTTCAGGGTCCTCGAACTGTTGTTTGTCTGTACCTTTCGGAAATAGTGACAGTTGATCTGGTGACATGTGACTGCAAAACCAACACCAACGTTGAGTTTTCATTGTTTTTCCACACCGCTGGGTGGCAATGTCAATTGTGTATCTGGCAAGCCTACTGGCGCCTTTTTTTGTTTTTCAGGTCTTTTAGATTTTCCTGTGGCCATCAGTGAGCACTCATTCCAAGCACTAATATCAAGTGGTGTCACTTTTATTTGTCTTTGTTAGACCGCTGAGGTGGGATTCCTTCCAAATTCAGTATGCCGGCCAGAGTGAACAGACAATGTTTAGCAGACATTTTCCAGCCCCTTTCTAATGCTGGGGAGGTGATCTGCATTATCCTTACACCCAGGCTGCCATTTCACTCCAGTGGGAAGACGTGAGTCTGGTCCCGGGTCACCGCTCCCAGTCCAGACATTTCTGTTACTTAATCTGCCCTTCTCGCAATACGGCAAGTGTTTGGGTGTGGTGAGTCGATGACTAACAGTTAGATTTCAGTTAGGGAACGTTGTTCAATCTAATCTCACACTACTGTCGAGACACACCTGTATCTAGGAGTCAGAGACGTTGTAGACAGCTGGAGATGATGCTGGATCATATAAAGGATGGTCTGGGAAAACCTGATAAATCCTTCACCAGGGGTTCCACAGATCAAAACTCTTATATTGAGTATTTTGATTTGGTTCACTGCAGCCCAGCGTTCGGTGTTGACAGTTTCTGGTACAACCCACTCACCAGGTTAGATGGACAGTGCCTGGTGCACAGGTGGCCCGGGGCATCAACTGAAAATGATGAGCTCATAGTTATGGAACAGAAAGATAGACCCCAGGAAAGATTGGTGTCAGATGCATCATTTGCATTTGTATGGTTTTCATGTGTTTGATTACGTTCACTTCATTCCACCCAGTTGTGTACCAACAGTAGCAACTAGTGTTCCCGGTAAAGATTGATTTAGCTCCCATTGTTTTTTCATTTCTAGGGGAGTAGTCCAGCATCTCTGCTAGACTGAGTGAGATACACTTGAGTTGTCTTATGACGATGCATATTTATGACATAACTGCTTGATATTATTATTATTATTATTTAAAAGACCAAAATTAGTAAAACTCTGACACGCTTTACCATCCTCTGCCCATAAAATAGACACGTTTTGTTTTAATAACCCACAACCCTCCTAATAACATACCTACCAGTTGTTTTGTATTGACACTGTAATAACCCACAACCATCCTAATAACATATTTATCAGCTGCTCTATATTAACACTGTAATAACCCACAACCATCCTAATAACATATTTATCAGCTGCTCTATATTAACACTGTAATAACCCACAACCATCCTAATAACATATTTATCAGCTGCTCTATATTAACACTGTAATAACCCACAACCATCCTAATAA
>JACXGI010020999.1:0-10608 GCA_016801175.1 Esox masquinongy | reverse complement strand
TTAAATCACAGAAGAAGTCAAATAAAATCAAAACATCCAGCTTACTGTCAATATAGCCTACCATAACCATGTTTATTCATTCAATAATTTTTGCCGGACCGCCTAAGCGGAGCCGGCTAAGAAGAGTGAATGTCTCTTAGTGAGTGAGTGAGTGAGTGAGTGAGTGAGTGAGTGAGTGAGTGAGTGAGTGAGTGAGTGACTGACTGACTGACTGACTGACTGACTGACTGACTGACTGACTGACTGACTGACTGACTGACTGACTGACTGACTGACTGACTGACTGACTGACTGACTGACTGACTGACTGACTGACTGACTCTTGTTAAATAGCGTTGTGGTTAGAGAAGCGGACTTGTGAACTATAGGTCCTGAGTTCGTATCTCCTCACAGGCTAAGCGATGTATGCATTATGAATTATTCCGTATAGACGAGAACTTTGCTGCCTAAAACCGTTAGTATCTACATTATAGTAAGCCTGAAATAAAACAATTTACAGTTATATTGCGACTGTTTCTGGTGGATTTTCGAAGTACGCATCCGTGCATGTGTTTTGGGTCAGGATAGACAAACATTTGCTGGCTTAACATACAGTAGTTACGTTATAGTAAGCCTTAACTGAAACTGTAAACGGTTATATTGCGACTGTTTCTGGCATGGAAAAGTTCATCTTCAGTCTCGCTTGCAATTGCTCAATTCTTATGATTATTCCTAGGAAGTTAGCAGATACTAGTAAGCCTATTACTGGCTAATAAGCTGTTAAAACGACCAGTGGCAAAAGCAATACAGTTCATAGACGCTTTTGGTGGTGGAGGTAAACTTAATAAGAAACGTTAGTCAGTTTAACACAATCCCCAATGGAGTCTAGCGACTGCTGGAACGTGTAGTGTCGTGGCGGAGTGGTTAAAGACAGTGCCTCATGTGGAAGAGCTAAATTCGAATCTATTGAGAGCAACAACATTTATTAATTCTTTCTTGTAGATTCCACGATTCTCTCGTCTTTGCACTTGATGAAAAAGTTAGTTATCACCGCCTTTATTGATAGTTACTGTATAAATGTCATTTACGAATGAAAGAAAAAAGTATGTTGTTTTGCCATGAAAGAAAAAAATATGTTCTTATACCATGAAATGAAATAGCTTTGGCAGACTCGCTAGCAATTGCTCAATTCTTATGACTATTCCAGTAAGTTAGTAGATACCGGTAAAGCTTATTACTGGCTAATGCGCTGTTAAAACGGCCAGTGGCAAATGGCATACATAGACGCTATTTGTGATGGAGGTAAACTTAGTAAGAAACGTTAATCAGTTTAACTGTATCAATGTCATTCACAAATGGCCAATTAACTATTAAAACGGCCAGTGGCAAAAGGGGATTTGTTCAGGATAGAAACAAGAGGCTATACGGACACCAGGCAAATGTACAGTTCTGTGGTGTAGTGGTTAACGACACTGCCTTTCACGTGGGTGACCTGGGTTTGAATCTCGAGATGGCAAAACTTTCTATCGGGGGCCGGCTGGACTAGGCTTGCCTAGTTCTTGTTCTTATAGAGACTGTAGAGTATATTTTACCTAAACTGGGAACAACCGTTTTACAAATGTCATCATGAATGTAGCACACATTCTCTGTCTCTTTTTATCATTGATGTCATTAACTTGTAAATCACCAAACATACAGACATACAGAACAAATAGCACAAATAAGCAGGCTTGAGGTTAGTTGTTAGTTTTGTTAATCAGGCAGTTTGCAACATTTGGACATAACACAAACACATAACATTTCAACGTACATACACAAAGACAATACATTTAACATTGGCCAGTTGATTCTAACTTAAAGCGAGTGTTGGTCGTGTTTCATAATTTAGATGAGCTCATAATTTAGAAATCGCCAGTCCTGCAATTTCGTGTACGCAGAGCTCTCGAATTGGAATGGGAAAGCAACCCCAGATGACCGTCATCTCAAATAGTATTGTATAGTACCAGAATGGGAATGACCCATAACAAAAGCAGATCTATTAATAAACATAACCCAGTCCTATTTTGGCTACAGAGAATGGATATGCATTGTGTAGATACATTCAGTTCATTTGTATAGCCTATATTATTACATCTGGGGATTTTGGTGAATGCCTAGTGCTTGGCACAGATCTTTCATGAATTTCCATATTTCGGCCAAAGGGAGAATGATAGCAAGAGAGGAATTTCTGGTACACCAAACCTTGGTATGACCTCTCTCATTAAACATTTCACAACAGTCTTCGCATCATTGTTTTGCGTTGGAAAAGCTTCCACCCAACTTGGAAATATGTCTATTATTACTAAGCAATAGCGTTTGTCTCCAGCCCTCTCTGTCGTGTCATTTCAATAAAATTTATTTGTAAATGTACAAACGGACCATGTGGTGGGGGTGTTTTACAGGGCCTGTTTTCTGTATGTTGCGTACCCTAGATTGGGCATTCCCTTCAGATTTTTCACATGCTTTTCGAAGTCCTGGAGCAAACCAAAGACTGCCTATATTAGCTATCATTCCGCCTTTTCCCGTTTGGCACACTGTGAGCCACTCGGAAAGACTGGGCAGAAGTGAGACTGGTGCAATAGGTTTACCGAACAGGTGTCTAAGGATCCCGTCGGTACTAGCTGCACAGCCGGCTGTCACCCAAGTTTGTTTGTCAGCCTCGGCGACAGAGGTCTGCAGGTCACGGATATGGTCAACAGTGTAACGTGGACACAGATTGACATGTTTAGTAGCAGAACGAGTTCCAGCAGCAATAAGAGGCATCTGAGCAGACTCCTTTGCCGCTTTGTCTGCCATGGAGTTACCTACGGACACCCTGTCGTTACCACCTTTATGTGCAGGGCATTTGATAATAGTAAGATGTAAGCATCTAGCAAGTAATAGCTTCTATAATGTTGCCAGTCTGTAGAGTAATACGTGTACCAGGAGAGTTAACCTGGTAAGTGGACCTAGTACCACATCTACCCTGTTAAATGTTGTTTTGTTCAATGAAATGGCCTAGACAAGAGAGCTAGTGACAAAGACTGTACAGGCTTGGTCTAGTTGTATTACTAGTAAAATAACTTTTTGCCTGTGATACCCCAAAAAGAAATGTTATCCTTCATTTCTCATAGAACTACAAATATGTTTAAATAGAGAAAAATCTAAACGATCTGTGTCTGAGCGAAAATCACCAGCATAGGTATGCAATTGCCGCCCCAGTGTTTATTTGGAGATTACAGGGAATTCGCAAAATATAAAGCATAACCAATACAACACACTGTTATGGTCAGTATGTTTGTCATTTCAGCTGTTAAACACAATGCTGAACCTCCTTCAAATGACCACCAGGTGGCGCCAAAGAAGAATAGAAAGCCGTGACAGAATTTTTAAAAAATGTCCGGCTATTTCTTAACAAGACCAAATGGTTTATAGTCTAATAATTTGTATCATACACCGGTTGCTACTATTTTCATCAGAACACAGAACACAAGTGCAGTGGTGCAATAGCAAGGAACGCAACCCAACTCACTCATTCAAACACCCATTCAATGCCGGCCATTCATACTTACTCATACACTAACAGTGTAGAGATTTTTAGCCCCTCACCTAAAGCTCTTAGGTATCCTCACCTAAATCTTGGATATATCAGATTTTAATTATTGAAAGTTTTCCTAATTTGGGACCAGCCTTGGCTTGGCTACAGGGATTCATCAACCACTGGTATTGTAACCCACCAAGGGGAGTAATGTGACCCAAAAGGGTTTGTGTCACACACCTATCTTATCTCAAGCAAGGGGGACTCTAACCACCTCAACAGCAGTTGATAACCGGTCGGTTCCCTCACATATAAGTTCTTGGGAGTCTCAAATTAGTTATTCCCTCACATACAACAGAATCTAGGGAATCTCGAAATGGCTATACTATATTTATGTTTAGGAGTCTCTCAATGATCATTATTCATTACCTACAGTGGATATAAAAAGTCTACACACCCCTGTGAAAATGCCAGGTTTTTGTGATGTAAAAGAATGAGACAAAGATAAATCATGATGGAACTTTTTCCACTTTTAATGTGACCTATAATGTGAACAATTAAATTGAAAAACAAACTGAAATCTTCGAGGGGGAAAAATTAAAAATAAAAACCTTACAATAACCTGGTTGCATAAGTGTGTACATCCTCTTATAACTGGGGATGTGGCTGTGTTCAGCATTTACAAATCACATTCAAACTCATGTTAAATAGAAGTCATTACACACCTGCCATCATTTAAAGTGACTCTGATTAATCACAAATAAAGTTCAGCTGTTCTAGTAGGATTTTCCTGACATTTTCTTAGTTGCATCTCAGAGCAAAAACCATGGTCCGCAGAGAGCTTCCAAAGCATCAGAGGGATCTCATTGTTGAAAGATATCAGTCAGGAGAAGGGTACAAAAGAATTTACAAAGCATTAGATATACCATGGAACACAGTGAAGACAGTCATCATCAAGTGGAGAAAATATGGCACAACAGAGACATTACCAAGAACTGGACGTCCCTCCAAAATTGATGAAAAGACAAGAAGAAAAGTGGACAGGGAGGCTTCCAAGAGGCCTACAGCAACATTAAAGGAACTGCAGGAATTTCTGGCAAGTACTGGCTGTGTGCTACATGTGAAAACAATCTCCCGTATTCTTCATATGAATGGGGTATGGGGTAGGGTGGCAAGCCTTTTCTTACAAAGAAAAACAAACATCAAGTCCCCCAAAAGCATGTGGGAAAAAGTGTTATGGTCTGATGAAACCAAGGTTGAACTTTTTGGCCATAATTCCAAAAGGTATGTTTGGCACAATAACAATGCACATCACCAAAAGAACACCATACCCACAGTGGAGCATGGTGGTGGCAGCATCATGCTTTGGGGCTGTTTTTCTTCAGCTGGAACTGGGGCCTTAGTCAGGGTGGAGGGAATTATGAACAGTTCCAAATACCAGGCAATTTTGGCACAAAACCTTCAGGCGTATGTTAGAAAGCTGAAGATGAAGTTCACCTTTCAGCACGACAACGACCCAAAGCACACAACCAAATCCACAAAAGCATGGCTTCACCAGAAGAAGATTAACGCTTTGGAATGGCCCAGCCAGAGCCCAGACCTGAATCCAATTGAACATCTGTGGGGTCATCTGAAGAGGGTTGTGCACAGGAGATGTCCTCGCAATCTGACAGATTTGGAGCGCTTTTACAAAGAAGAGTGGGCAAATATTGCCACGTCAAGATGTGCCATGCTAATAGACTCCTACCCAAAAAGACTGAGTGCTGTAATAAAATCAAAAGGTGCTTCAACAAAGTATTAGTTTAAGGGTGTGCACACTTATGCAACCAGGTTATTGTGAGTTTTTTATTTTTTCCCCCTCAAAGATTTCAGTTTGTTTTTCAATTGAATTGTTCACGTTATAGGTCACATTAAAGGTGGAAAAAGGTCTGACATGATTTATCTTTGTCTCGTTCTTTTACATCACAAGAACCTGGCATTTTAACAGGGGTCTGTAGACTTTTTATATCCACTATACACATCAACAGTATCATAATTTCAGTTTCAGTTTCAATATTATCTCTTTTTTTGTTCTTATTGAATTGGATTTTCTATATATTACATCTAGTACAATACAACATTATGACAATGAAACAACAATAAAACATACCATCCATAATCAACTGTTATTTTATATGTAATAAATCTGACTTCGTCACTCCCGGCTCCTGTGCAAACAATTCAACTCTCAAAACAGACTGATATTAACTCATTGCGAATTTTTCAAGGGGGTTTCGTTTACCTATTTATGAGGCGCGCAGTTCAGTCAGCTGGAGAGCGTTGAAAAGCAGAAGATATTGTAGTCCTATCTGGGATGCCAAATTGTGGACGATGGAAAATGTTTGCGATTTATCAATAAAAAACTTCTCAGTCATTCGTATAACAGAACTATATTTCAAGTTTAATTTTGTGGATCCACGGGAAGAATCATCACAACATGACAGAGAATGAGTAGAGACCAGCTGAGTAATGCCATGACAGATTGTTCTGATTATGGTTCAAGCTTATATTCTCTCCCAACAGTACAGATGACAGAAATAGCTTTTGCAGAATGTACGTATAAGGAATAGTCGCCATTAAGAGGTAGTCTAAAAATGCAAGGCTGCACACAGATGGCTCCAGGAGGCACAGAAAATCATAGAATGTCAGTTGCTCAGACAACCCGGTCAAAGGCTGAGGTATATCAATCAGGACAGTTACTATATGGGGCCTTTGGTTAACTTAGCTTTCCCCTATAAGGAATAGAGTTCTGTTCACCTGTAAGATATAAGTAATAATAACCTCCTGCTTTTCAAGAGCTTCCTCCTAGAGAACAGTTTATTATGGTGGTTTTATGGCACAGGCAGAGGCCAGTCTCTCTTACTGCTAAAAGGAGCCAAGGCCCTGCTCAGCCGACATTCATTCCATTCATCACTGTCCCTGAACACAGACACTGGCCTCATAAGTTGGAAACAGAGAGACAATTCTTTTAGTATACATAATTAATCAAGCATACGGGGTACAAAGGCCCTCTAAGATAATAATGAATAAATAAGGATATAATAATAAATTAATTTGCTGCAAATTCTATTACATGTTTATAAACAATTGACTGTATAATTGCTAATTTACGTTGTTAGGAGAATGACTCGTGAACAGTTCGTGCTACAGACGTGAAACCAACTTTGTTTTACACGTTTAGCCTATGCCCAGTTCATATGATGAAACGTTTATTGATTTTACAGACGCTAATTAGCGTAATTAGCATATCTGGTGTTGACTAGCTATTAGGCTGTTTCTTTACCTATGCTAATTAGCGTATTCAGCATTCATTTGTTATTAGGCTGTATCTTTAGAACCGTTCGAGCTACAGAAAAAAAACTGACTCCCATTCAAAAGTTTACACTATCCCCAGTTCATAAAATGAAACCTTTATTGATTTTATGTATGCTAATTGGCATAATTACCGTTAATTATTAGGCTGTATCTTCTGAACCATTCAAGCTACAGACACGAAACCAACTTTGTTACACCGGTTTAGGCTATCCCTACTTCAAATTAGGAAACATTTATCGATTTTACATATGCTAATTTACATAATTAGCATTAATTTGCCATTAGGCTGTATCTTTTGAACCGTTCAAGCTACAACCATGAAACTGATTCTCATTCAAAAGTTTTGACTGTTTCCATTTAATGTAATGACACGCTTATTTGATTTTACGTATACTAATTTGCGTATTTAGTGTTAATTAACTATTAGGCTGTATCTTTTGAACCGTTTGAGCTACAGATACGAAACCAACATTGTTTCACCAGTTTAGGCTATCCCTAATTAGCATAATTAGTGTTGATTAACTATTAGGATGTATCTTTACCTATGCTGTCTAGCGTATTCAGCTTTAATTTGTTATGAGGCTGTATCTTTTGAACCGTTCAAGCTACAGAAAAAAACTGACTCTCATTCAAAAGTTTAGACTATCCCCAGTTCATATAATGAAACCTTTATTGATTTTACGTATGCTAATTTGCGTAATTACCGTTAAATAACTATTAG
The DNA here is from genome assembly GCA_016801175.1 of Esox masquinongy. Classification (NCBI taxonomy): domain Eukaryota; kingdom Metazoa; phylum Chordata; class Actinopteri; order Esociformes; family Esocidae; genus Esox; species Esox masquinongy. Next base: position 2,998 of record JACXGI010020999.1, on the reverse strand, counting down.
TCTGTATCTTTTGAACCGTTCGTGCTACAGACATGAAACTTTGTTTCACACGTTGAAGCTATCCCTATTGCAAATTAAGAAAGGGTTAGCGATTTTACATATGCTAATTAGCGTTATTAGTTTATATTAACTACTAGGCTGTATATTTTGAACCATTCGAGCTACACTCTCACGAAACCAACTTTGCTTCACACGTTTAGGCTATACCCACTGCAATTTATGAAACGGCACTTAATTTTACATATGGTAATTAGCGTAATTAGTGTTGACTAGCTATTAGGTTGTATCTTTACCTATGCTGTCTAGCGTATTCAGCATTAATTTGTTATTAGGCTGTATCTTTTGAACCGTTCGAGAGACAGACATGAAACCAACATTGTTACACCAGTTTAGGCTATCCCTACTTCAAATTAGGAAAAGTTATTTAACTTTACATATGCTAATTTGCGTAATTAGTGTAAATTAACTATTAGCAAGCAAGCAAGTTTATTTAAATAGCACAATTCATACATCGAAGCAATTCAATGTGCTTTACAAAGAAAAAGAATATAAAAAATATATAAAAATACAATAACATAAAAACAAATACTCAAATTAAAACATCAAAACAAATGAAAACAATCATAATAATAAAAATACAATAAGAAAACATACGAAGATTAAAAAAAGATTAAAAATGGGATAAAAACATAGGAAGCTATAAGGCTAAACAGCGTGGTTAAGTTTAAATGGTCAATCGTAGGCACATGAAAAGAGTAGTGTTTTTAACCTGGATTTAAAAATGGATACGTTTGGGGCACGTCTAAGATCTTCTGGTAGTTTATTCCAGTTGTGTACAGCATATGTGCTAAACGCAGCTTCTCCATGTTTAGTTTGGGCTCTGGGCTCTACTAGCTGACCTGTGTTCATGGATCTAAGAGCCCTGCTCCGTTTATATTCTTCAAACATATCAGAAATGTATTCGGGTCCTAAACCATTCAGAGATTTATAAACTAAAAGCACCACTTTGAAATCTATTCTGTCACTGATTGGAAGCCAATGTAAAGATTTAAGAACCGGAGTGATGTGCTCTATTCTCTTGGTCCTGGTTAACATTCTAGCAGCCGCATTCTGAATGAGCTGCAGCTGTTTTACAGTCTTTTTCGGGAGTCCAGTTAAGAGGCCATTACAGTAGTCAACCCTACTAGAGGTAAAAGCATGGATGAGCTTCTCTTGGTCTTTTTGGGACACCAAGCCTTTTATTCTGGCTATATTTTTTAGATGATAGAATGCTATTTTGGTGACCGCTTTGATATGACTGTTAAATGTGAGGTCTGAGTCTATTAGAACACCAAGATTACGCACTTGATCCCTGGTTTTAAAGGCCCGAGAATCCAGCTCTTTACTAATACCTGTTCTTTTATTTTTGTTGCCAAACACAATAATCTCAGTTATATCTTGGTTTAATTGTAGACAATTTTGGTTCATACAGGTATTTATGTGCTCTATACAGTGACAAATAGAGTCCATTGAGCTGTTGTCATACGGTTCAAGAGCCATATATATTTGAGTATCATCAGCATAGCTGTGGTAGTTAATGTTGTTGTTCTGTAGAATTTGGCCCAGAGGTAGCATATAGAGATTGAACAGAAGCGGTCCGAGAACTGATCCCTGTGGAACAGCACATGTCATAGCCACCCTATCAAATTCATGATTACCAATGGTGACAAAGTAACTCCGGCCGTCTAGATAAGATCTGAACCAATCAAGGACTGTCCCAGAGAGTCCTACCCAATTTTCCAGCCTATCTATGTGTTCTATGATCTACAGTGTCAAATGCTGCACTGAGATCTAATAGAACCAGAACTGTTATTTTATCAGAATCAGTATTCAGCCGTATATCATTTAAAACTTTAATCAGGGCTGTTTCAGTACTGTGGTGAGGTCGGAAACCTGACTGAAATTTGTCTAAGAGACCGCTTGAGGTCAAAAAATTGCTGAGTTGATTGAAGACAACCTTTTCAATGATCTTGGCTATAAAAGGGAGATTTGATACAGGTCTATAGTTGTTCATTATAGATGCATCCAGTGTTCTCTTTTTTAATAAGGGCTTAATGGCAGCTGTTTTTAGAGACGTTGGGAAAATGCCTGATTGCAGAGAGCTATTAACTATTTGCTGTAGATCCATTGTTATAGAGTTAAAAATTGTTGTAAAGAAGTCTGATGGCAGTGTGTCGAGACAGCAAGTGGAAGTTTTAAGATGTTGAACTGTTTCTTCTAGGGATTTTTGATCAATTGTATTAAAATGCAACATAATAACCAAGTTATGTTTTGGTGGTCGTGGTGACGGTACAGAGTCCTTTTCAGACTGTGCAGTTCTGATGGCCCGTCTAATACTTCGAATTTTTTCACTAAAGAAACACGCAAATTCATTACATTTCACAGTGGACATGAGTTCTGATGCTATCTGCTGTATTGGGTTTGTAAGCTTGTCGACCATGACAAATAGAGTGCGGGTATTGTTGATATTGTTGTTGATAATTCCCGATAAATGTTGCTGTCTGGCCTTGCGTAACTCATTGTTGAAGCTACCAAGGCTTTGTTTATAGATATCATAGTGAATTTGAAGTTTAGTTTTCCTCCACTTACGTTCCACTTTCCTACATTCTCTTTTCAGGGCGCATACCATCATGGTGGTTCTCCATGGTGTTTTCTGTTTGCTCATAGTTTTCTTTACCTTTACCGGTGCAACACGATCCATGACATTCAATATTTTGGCATTAAAATTATCCAGGAGTACATCAACTGACTCAGCACTTATTGGAGAGATAGCTATGGCTTCCATAAACTGAGCTTTGGTACTCTCATTAATGTACCTTTTCTTAACAGAAACAGAGTTTACTGGAACATTCAGGGTGATAAGTGATTCAAAAAAGACACAGAAATGATCAGACAGGGCCATGTCTTTAACCATGACAGAGGAAATATCGAGACCTTTAGAGATAACCAGATCTAGAAT
>JACXGI010020998.1:0-10609 GCA_016801175.1 Esox masquinongy | reverse complement strand
ACGCAGACAGAGAGACGCAGACAGAGAGACGCAGACAGAGAGACGCAGACAGAGAGACGCAGACAGAGAGACGCAGACAGAGAGACGCAGACAGAGCCAGGGAGTGTAGAAAGAGGGCGATGCAGAGGGAGAAAGTCCATTGAGCTGGAAGGGGCTAATTGTGTTGAGCAACATGACACCACCAACTCTCTCTCTCTCTGTATGAGCGGTAAAGTGTGGCTGTCTCTGTGTGACTGACAGTTTCAGAGACATGTGTATGTAATCCCTCCAGTATCTGACAACACTCAGCGTGTCATTAACTGAGCTGCAGAGGAGGAGGAGAAAGAGGAGACGGGACATGAGCCGACTGAGCTGGCAGCTTAACTCATGTCGTTAGCCCCCAGACTAAGACAGATTGAATATCCGTACCAAATGGCACCCTATTCCCTATTTAGGGAACTACTTTTGAGATGTGGTGGTATCCACAAAGAAGAAAAAAATATTTTTTACCCCCTCAATTGGAGAGTGACACAGCTGCGGTGCGGGAGAAGGTTTTGAGGTCAGATGAGACCAAGCTTTCTGGCCATACCTCAAAGTGCAAAGTGTGGCGCAAACCTAACATGCCTGAACACACCATCCCTACAGTGAAGTATGGTGGCACGAGCATCAACACAGATAATAATCAGAATATTAATGAATGAGAATGTAATGAGTATGGTGTGTAGACAATTGGAAAATAAATCTGCATACAAATACATGAAACTCGGAGGCACTGACACGACAAAATGTAAAAAACAAAAAACAACAAGTGGGTGTAGACAGTCTATACCCATGTAGGTAATACTGTTCCATTTGGGACACAGACAGCACCTTCATCAACACTTCAACTCCTTACAATCAAACCTGCATCATGAGGGAAAAGACAGACGGAAACTGATGAGCGTTTGAACTGGAACGCTGTGTTTCTACTGTAAACATGCTATTCAGTGTTTTCATTTAGTAATGGTAGCATGCCACTGCTAAATTGTTGCTGTTGCTCCAAGAAAATGGGATGATTTTTTTAATTATTTCGGCGGAGACGCTCTTTCAAGATCAAGAGCAAGCCGAGGCACCAATGAGAGCAATCGTCTCCCGGCATCACGTCCTTCTGCTCATCAGCTCCCTACAGCGCATTGGCGTGCATGACAGAATTCACAGCTCACACACCAGAGACAGGAGCACACCGCAGAGAAGTAACATAGAAAGTTGGTTCAACATTAGACTATTCCCAGTCAGACTGTTCAAAAAACATTCAAGCTAACTAACTAGTTGTTTATGCTGGCATTTCTTTGGATGAGACAATAATCCTGATGAAATAACGGGCCGCAGTCAGAGTTCATAAGGATGATTGCAAAACTATAATAATCTTTAGAGAAACAATTAGTGTTGCAAACCACACTAAATATTAGAAGGATGGAGACATATTGTGTATGAACTTGGTTCCAGGAGAAAGTATTTCTAAAATGCTTACTGGGCTGCGGGACAGTGGATGTGATTGATGAATCAAATAGACTCTCAACTGGATTACATGTGGACTGGGATGAATAACTCACAGCTACTAAGAATATTAATGGTTACTTAACCAATCAACATCCAGGATTCAAACTAGCAGCTTCAAATAATAATAATAATCATAATAATTTTATTAACATTATTATTATATTATATTGATATCCTTAACACAAAGGGATCAAATGACACATCCAAATTTCAGATAAGTATTTTCAAAGGTAATAAAAGCCGGAGTACCAGTAAGCGAGACAGATAAAAAGAGGAGGTAGGCTACATTAGTGCAGTATTTCTTAAATTTAAAAAGGGTTTGGGCCCAAAATGGGTTCTGGCCAAATTAGACAGTGCAGTTATGAGAATACAATAATTATCCTCTATCTGAGGATAATTGGGTAAGGAAGGGATCACCAATTGAACTAACACTGTCTTAATTTTATTCTGGACAATGCAATGTTTACATTACTATAGTACAGGAAAAAGCAAGTGGTGGCTGTCGTAAAGTGAGAACATAAGATTTTCACATAAGATATTCTAACAGCAGTTGATGCATGTACATTGGGACCCCATCCTTTAGCTGATTTAACACCACCACAGCCAAATACATGCCACTGCCAATCCAGAACCAGTTGCTCTGAACAGAATGAGCTTGTTTGTCTATTCTGGAAAAAAGTAACAATGGAACATTTTAACCTTTCTATGTACACAAAAATGACATTCTTCTCTGAATTGCCATGTGAACGTCTTCTGAAATTATGCTCATTGGACCCACATTCCCAATGGACCATATTTTGATAGTGTAAATCAGTGATTGTCAAACTGGAGGTCCTGCAGCAGGCCACAGTTTTTAAACTACAGACCTAGTCCTCGGACATAAAAAGCTTAAGAACAACAACAATAACAGTGTGATGGTTTGGTTAGGAGAGTACAAGAAAGCGCCGTCCTTGATTTAGCAAAATAATAATCATCACTTGTAACCAACGTAGGAATTTCACGACGGCCATGGTCGTCGTTGCCATTCGGTCTGGCCGTGATGCCCCGAAAATCACGGTACGCCCTACGGCCACCATGGACTTTGTGCCCCTGCTACTGTCAAAATCTCACGGTCAGCAGTTTGTTCGTAAGTTTGTTTTAGTGATGGGAAGTTTGACTCTTTGTACAGACTCGGATCTTGACTCGTTCAGTAAAAAGTTAGAATCTTTCGAGTCATTTCGTACATTTGAGTCGGTAATGCCTGCAGCCCCCCAAAACCCCCCCATAATCACAATGTCGCTTACGTGTCTTTTCTGTTTAAGCAAACGCTTGTTTTACTCTATGATTACAACTATGTTTATCATTACAATCAAAAATCAAATACTACATTTATTACTGTAGGCCATGCGTCCAATTATCTGTTACAAACATGTATTTACAATGCTACTTTCTCAACTTTTCATTCGAAACGTCAAACTAACAGCTGTGGGACGTAGAGTAGGCTATGAGCTGGAAGCCCGGGGTTGGGGTAGAACTCCACTGGCAGCCGTTAAAACGAAGGAAACAGTCATTCAGTTGAACGATTAAACTGAACGAGTCATTCGGTCACAAGTCTTTTTTACTAAGGCAAAGGCTCGGTGTACAATTTCATGTGTTTATCATTACAATCAAAAATCAACTACTACATGTTTCCAATTACCTATTACAATCATGTCTTTATAACGTTACTGTCTTGATCTATTTTTCTTTGCCAAAGTAAAACTAACAGCTTATTCCGTGGTTGGGAAGAACTCCACTACAAGTCGTTCAAATGAACAAAACAACCGTTCAATTGAACGAAAAAACTGAACGAGTCAGTCGTTCACGAGTCTTTTTACTTTGTCAAAGTGTCGGTGTATGATTTCATCTGTGTTTATCATTATTACAATCAAAAATCAACTACTACATCACTGTTTTAAGCCTACCATATGTCCAATTATCTGCTACAAACATGTCTTTACAATCAGGCCAGCTGACAGTCTTGCCTGGGCCGGGGATGAGATAATCTTAGATGGGCCCTTTAATGTCAACCCAATGTCAGTTCTGGACCCCCCCTATCCTGGGCCCGGGACAACAGACCCGTTTGTCCCCCCCTATCGGCGGGCCTGTTTATAATGCTACTGTCTTTATCTATTTTTCTTTGGGAACATAAAACTAACAGCGTATTCCGTGGTCTGGTAGAACTCGGCTGCCAGTCGTTCAAATGAACGAAACAACCGTTCAATAGAACAATAATATCGAACGAGTCAGTCGTTCACGAGTCTTTTTTTTACGTAGGCAAAGGCTCCGTGCATGTTTTCTAACTATATTAATTTTTATATAGTTCTGCGTCTGCGTTCAATTATCAGTTATAAACATGTCTTTATGATGTTCCTGCCTTGATCTATTTTTCTCTGCGAATGTACATAGACGTTGATCGGAAAACTGGGCTGGAGGACTGGGTATGAAGCAAGTGATCATGTTGCAGAAATCCGCTGACAAACGTTGGAATGAATGATACAATTGAACGAGTCACTACAAAAAAGGACTCGAGTCCCGAGTCACTAAAAATATTTGTTCAAAACAAACAAATCGTTTGCAAACTCCACATCACAACTGAAAACAACCACAAGAACGGACTACAATGCAGGTAAGCAAGCTAGCTAGTTAATGATAGATAGCTGACTTAACTGAATCAAACCATTCTGTATTGGAATGTGTGTTCATGAGCAACTGGGAGGTGGGAAAGTTCCGACATCCGAGTGGGAGAATACACCTGAACGCTTTTTGAGAGCTCCGAGAAGTAACCCTAAGTTTTACATCACTCAACATGGCAGCGTTTGTGGTGAAAGATTAAAAAACAAAAATGATTTACTCCACGCACAAATAAGTCACAATATTTGTTTATGTAGGTTGTACTCATTAGCGCAGGTGATTGTGATGTTAAAAGATACTTCACGGTTTACTTTTGGGTAACTGAGATAATGTTAGCTGGCTAGCTAGCCTTAAACGTAACTGTCAATAGATGTAATTTCAAGGATTAGAACATGATCATTTGACTTTTTATGTGGAAAAAACATATCAGTTATAATACGTTATTATTCAAAGTACGATATCAAAAAAGTGAATAATGTTTTTGTCATGCACGTTTTTGTCTTTTCAGCAGTTCAAGTTGTTTATTTGTAAGCTCAAAGTCCTCTTATTTCACTCAATGGCCTTTGTGCCCTGACATGTGGCCTTTGTGCCCTAAACGTTTTTGTGACACAGAAGGCCAAATGGCCTTGCCCCTAAAATGTCGAAATTCCAAACCTGCTTGTAACTGTGCCCCCTTTAGAGTTGGACAGCCACTCAGAGTTAGCCCTCTCAATCAAACCCCTTTTTGTTTCGCTGTTTTCCCTGTAGCACATCTCCAGGAATATTCTTAAACTGATCAAAAATATAAAGACAACTTGCATCACACATTTTTCCACCTGCCTGGTACAGTTGAAACTGCGATTAATCCATGAACAGCACACTTCTCCAGCATGCCATTTGCCATCCAAGGTGAGAATTTACCCTTAGAAATTGGTTGTGAAGTCAAACTACAGTCAGGCCAAGATGCCCTGATTATTTCATAATTTGAAAAGAACAGAACATTTTTTGAAGTCTTGTCAGGTGACCTGTTTTGTCCTTACCATTAGTCTAATAATTTTTGGTTGATCTCTAAAATGTACTATTCCTAATTAATTCCTACACAGCATGTGGTTTTCATATTTCTTCTGTAAAAATATTTACATTTAGCCCCATCCATATAGACCAATATCCACTAGTGTAAGGGGTTAAAAGAGTCAGAGCCCTCAGGGTCTACCTCCCAAAAAAAAAACACATGAAAAAAACACTTATAGAGTGTGAATACTGTGAATTATAAGCAATCAATTTCAATCTTCCCTCAAAATGTTGCTGCAACCTGAGAAAAATAAAATAATTTGACTTTCTTGGTAAGAAGAGGAGAAAGACCAAATTAAATTAAGCATGATTTTACATTAGAGGAGTACAATCACTGACACTGGGCTCGGCGGAGGCCACCGTGTCAATCTAAGCCATTTAATTCACATACTGTAAGTGATTCAAAACCTAGGGCGGAATCTATTCGATCTTAGTGAAATTACATTAAGACTCGTCAGGATGACACCGCTGGGTAACTTAACATAACTACAGTAACTCCAGCGGATGATAATGACAAATCGCCCATGATTTCAAAAAAGGAGTGAGAAAAGTGGTGGTGGGGGGTGTGAACAAAGAAAACTTGGGAGAGCATGTGGAGGCATCTGGAAACCACAGAAATGGGAAGCTGACAGGTTGCAGTAATTCCGCAGTGGAGGCAACTCTCTGCTCCACAAGAACATAATCTAGTTGATGATACTGCCAGCTAGCTAGCCAACCAGAAACTCACTTCCTTCATTAGGCAGAAGGCATGGCAGAGACAACAGCTACTGTAAGTTTGTAAACAGAGCATTTTCGGATTTGATGAACAATATTAAGTCTGAATATGACATTGCCCATTGTGTCATGACTACATCTGTTCAACTGTAAAAGCCATGTCGGTAATTTGGGAGAGATGGGTGGTTATGGAGGAAGGGGATGGACCACTCACCTGGACCTGCGGACCGATCTGTATGCGCTGGGCAGGGCGTGCTTGGTTTTAGACCGCGACCGGGAGCGTGATCTCGACCGGGACTTCTTCTTGTGCTTCTTCTTCTTCTTGTCTCTGTCCCCTTTCCCCCGTTCCCGCTCACTGTGTGGTCCTCTGGCGGTAGACGACGAAGCGGAGGAGGGTAGCAGGAGAGAGGAAGAGGAGGGAGGTTCTTTGCATTTGAAGGTGCTGGTGTCAAGGGGTCTTGGATTAGCTGGGTACACAGGTGCTCTGGAAGCCAGTGAGGGGGCCGAGATGACAGGGGCCACTGGGACCTCTGGCAGCTGAGGCTAGAATAGAGGGAGAGAAAGAGAGAGAGAGAGAGAGAGAGAGAGAGAGAGAGAGAGAGAGAGATGAGCAGAGGAAAGAAGAGGAAGAGGGAAATAGGGCATGTTAATGATAAACAAGACACATGGACAACTTGGGGCCTTTTCTAGTTTACAAAAAAACAAAAAGTATCGATTGGTGCAACCTCATCTGATTGCTTTCCTCTGACAGTTGGGGAGGGGCGGGCACGGGGTAGCAAGTGGGATTTACAACTGCCCTCTGTATTTGTGCGTCTCCAGATGAATCAATAGGAGCAGAAATCTGGTGCTATCTGATTTAGGTAAGACCTCTAATCAGGTGTGTGTGTGTGTGTGTGTACCATTACGTGCCTATGTCTCCCTCTAAGTGAGAGGGTGTGTGCACCAGGCTGACCCCAGTAATGGGCAAAGGCAAAGCCCCAGGGCTGTGTGCTCGTAGCCCCAGGGCCCTGTCCTCGGGTCATAATTACAGCTTGCAGTGCATTGGTTCTGGTTTGTTCTTCTCTCAGACTGAACACAGCTTCTAATTAAAAAATACAGGCTGGTTCCCAACACAATGAAGCCCTGATAGTTAGCACACTGCCCTGTCTGACTGCCTGGCTAACATTTGCCACTAATTACTTTAGTATGTGTCTGTCTGCTTAAATGGGATTCTGCACCCTGCAGGATCCACAATCACAACTGGGCCGAAACCAATAAATGTACCACAACAAGATCTCAACGCGATGACTAAAACTCAGTGTACCTGAGGAAGGAAGTATAATGTGTAATGTTTGTGCATACTGGTGACTTAGCTATGGAAATGTTCATATGTGGAGAAAGAGTGAATGTGAGGGAATAGGAGGAGTGTGTGTCACCCAGTTTGCAGCAGTATCTGCTGAGACACAGCTTCGGGCAACGGTGGGTCAAAGGAGCTCTCAACAGCCTTGACTTAACCAGGACACAATGTCTTCTCTTCACGGCATATTTCTAACACTGTCCCAATTCATAGTGAAACAGCACCACTTCCCTCCCTCACGTGGACTGAGGAAGACACGTCCTCAACTCCCCTCCCGTTTCAGACAGCACAGACTCATGGAGAAGGAAAATAAAAGATGAGAAAAGAGAGAAATCGTGTGATTGACTTTGATAAAGTTTTCGTTCTCAATATTCAGTGGTATAGTTCAGTGGCTCAGGGCAAAGACTGAAGACGAAGGCTGGGGTTTGATTTCACCATGACTTTAGGGGAGGAGAGGAGAAAGTGACTCTCACGTCTGCTCTCAGGAGATAGGGGAACTGCCCTATGAAGAATATTCCCAGACTACAGAGAAGATGAGAGGCATTCAGTGTAGAAAAGGAGAGGAAAGAAGGGAGACGAAGAGGAAGAAGAGGAAGAATAAGAGAGGAGAAAAGAAGAGGAAGAAGAGAAGAGGAGAAAAGGGGGAGGAAGAGGAAGAAGAAAGACGGATGGAGAGACAGAGAAACAGTCTATCATGAGAGAGAGAGGGCGGACAGGGGACAGAGAAATGGACAGAGGGTAAATAAGAAGAGTGATGAAAGAGAGAGGGAAAGAGTAGCCAGAATCCACAACTCCCAGCGTGCAAACAAACTGCTCCAGGTCACCTTGCCTTGCCTACTGCCATACTCTAAGCACGCCACCTTTGTATGCACTTTGCAGCACACTAGTCCCGGACACCTGCTTGGTCTTTCAAGTACACCCCTGATTACAGACAGGCCATTCCAGTGACATCTCAAGCCCTGCCATTCACTTTTAATGCACCTTAATTATCTGGCTTTGACAGATTCAATGCGTTTACAAGTGAACGGAACTAGATCTGAAGATAGGGTTCTGGCACTATAATCAATACATTCTTCACACTTCTCGCCAACTCTTGGCTAGAGCAATAATTGGCTACACCCTGCGGCTTTTCTGGCGCAGCATTTAGACACAGGAAAGAGGGGAAGTCGAGAGAGAATGAGAATTAGAGATGGGGATGGAGAGGGAGAGAGAGAGTGTGAGAGAGTGTGAGAGAGTGTGAGAGAGCGAAAGTGGAAAAAAAAATCAAAAGCAATAGAGAGTGAGGGAGAAATCGGGAATAGTGATGGATGCCATGTTTCCACTCTGCCCGTCATCACCAACTCACGTGTTTGCGGCACATTGTTTCATGGCATCGGCTAATTACATAGATTCGCTGTTTTTGGCCGGCATCGGATCAGCGCATGCCTAACATAAAGCATGTTAAAGAGGAAAACAGAAAGATTAAGCGATCGAGATTGGGAGAGAAATACAGAACAATAGAGGGACAGAGAAAGAAAGAGATAAAGGCAGAACAACAGAGAGAGAGAGATCGAGTGACAGAGACAGTGCAAGTAAGACGCGTATTAAGTGTGGGGGAGCTTTAAAGTGCTTGAATGGCAACAGACACATCATCTGACTCTCAGGCCAGGCACCAATAACTCCCAGTTATATCACCTATGACCCCACATTCAGGAAAAGCTAAATCAAGTGGAGTGGATTGCAGAATGGCTGAGGGCGAAAAAAAACAAATGGAGGGCATAGACACGACCCCATTTTACTTTGCCAACTGAGGAGTATTCAGGATATAGCTCAGCTAACTCAACAACCCCACTGTTGACCGTTGTCTCCTGGGATTGGCCAAGACACTGAGTGATCAGCCGTGTCTAAGTGAGCTGTGCTGTAGGTTGAGAGAGGGTGCCTGTGTCTGGGCCGGACAGGGTTACAAACATAGAACTGTAATGTGGTCAGGCAGCATTAGGTCACTTCCCCTCTCAGAAGCACGTCACCGCGTGGCCGGTTGATTGGGGTTACCAGATGATGAGGGGATTTGATAGCTCCTGAAAGCCTAGCTGTGTGTTAATGTGCTACATGCAGATGGTGTGGTAATAACTGGCCCTGGCAATCAGAGATACAGCGCAGAGATTAAAAAGAGACCCTTCCCTGGAGCCAGTGGACAGAAACTCCAGGAATAATATTACATAGCAGATAGATGATCGGTTTATTAAGTTATGAGGAGGAGGAGTCAAAAAGCCAGCCCATTTCCAGTCATGCATTAGCTAAAATCAGTTTTAATGTCACGTCCCACTCATGCCTTCTGTCTCCGTGTGGCAGGACAATGTTAGTGGGACACTGATCTCAAATGGCCATGCATTGATTATTTAACCGCTAGGGTAATCACAAAAGCTATTATCCAAATTTAGCTTGAAAGCCAATTAGAAAGAAGTGGGCCGTGCTAGTAAGCTTTCACATTTGCAAAAAAATATTTAAAGTACGATTACATGTAAATTATATGGCAGAGCAGTAAAGCCATTAACAGTTTTATTTGAGCAAATTAGATTTTGCAGAAAAATGTTGACGGGTTCCCTTAGAAAAGTACCCTCTATCCCTGAGGTGCATGCAAAGAGGGACTATGGGCCAAGCCAGGCGCACACTTCAAATACCAATATCAGACATCCCAAAGATCCCATTTATACATGCCCGCAGGCTAGCGCTCCACACACAGCCCGACTACATGCACTCCCAGCTACACCAGAGAGAGCTGGGACCGGGAAGACACCCACATACACAAATGGAGGCAAAGAGAAAAGATTGGGAAAGAGAGCAAATATGAAAGCGAGAAGCTTAACGGTGTCTGCGTTTCACCTTTCCACACAGGCTGTGTCACTAATCACACCAATTAGCCCGGCGGGGCTTTGGCAGGACCTTCAAAGAGGCTGGTCGACCTGCTGGACTGCTTGACAGACAGAGGTTTCAGGAGAGGCCCTTCCTTTGAACAAAGCATGTCAGCCCTGAGACAAAGAGCCCAGTCAATTAAATGGCCAACGATCGCAGCAGCGACCAACTCACATCACATCAGCTACGGAGGGACAGCTAGGCCCCCTGGGTAAGGATGGAGGCAGAGGAAAAGGGAGAGAGTACACACACTTCCCAACTCAGGCGCACACACAAATATGGACACTGACTTGAACACATTCACATGCCTAAACTTGTGTTGAAACACACAATATTCATGGAAATGTATGAGCGAGGCAGCGAGAATTCATCATATCAATTACCCACTGTACACACACACACACACACACACACACACACACACACACACACACACACACACACACA
>JACXGI010020997.1:0-10613 GCA_016801175.1 Esox masquinongy | reverse complement strand
TTTAGCACATATGCTGTACACAACTGGAATAAACTACCAGAAGATCTTAGACGTGCCCCAAACGTATCCATTTTTAAATCCAGGTTAAAAACACTACTCTTTTCACGTGCCTACGACTGAGCACTTAAACTTACCACACTGTTTAGCCTCATAGCTTCCTATGTTTTTATCCCATTTTTAATCTTTTTTTAAATCTTTACATGTTTTCTTATTGTATTTTTATTATTATGCTGTTTTTATTTGTTTTGATGTTTTAATTTGAGTATTTGTTTTTATTTTATTGTATTTTTATATATATTTTTTATTTTATATTTCTTTGTAAAGCACATTGAACTGCTTCGATGTATGAATTGTGCAATTTAAATAAACTTGCTTGCTTGCAATGAACAGTTTCTTCTTGCAAGGAGAGAGTACACAGGTTACAAAGTAACAGTGAGTAATCTCTAAATTAATACAGGACAAACATCAGTACTTAAAGGGGATGAAGGGGTGTGGTAAGATGCTGCGCAGCTGTCCTGTCAATAAACCACATTCCCTTTGTTCTATCACTACCTAGGTTTTAACCAAGGGGCAGGCTGGCCTCCCCCACATTAAACCAAGGCCCTCGTGGGTAACCTTTTCAACTCTGAAGGGCACAGCATCTGGATAAAGAACAGATACACTGATGGTTTAAACAGATAGGCAGATTGATGGGTAACCCAATGATCTACTGATACCAGTCAATAATGATCCTAAACAATACCAGATCTCTCTCGCCCACATTCCTTTTCTTATCTAAACATGGGGACTCAGTACTTTAATCAATAAGAATACATCAGTTCAAGAAATTTCCCTAACAATCCGCCCTATATCATGAAATGTCATGTAATGTTAACTCTTAAGCAATTTTACTCACAGATCATTAGTCATTAACTCATCAGGCTTTACACTACTACTAACAATGCTCCTAAACAACATGATCTTTTATGATATCATCACCCCAAAAATTAGGGAACGGGAACAAATCTGAAATGTCTGATTTGTATTACCACAAGCAATCAAAAGGGCAATAGCAGTTAAGGCAGTAGTCAATAACTTGTATATTGTCATTCCCCAGGGGCCTACCATAGAGGATAGCCCTGAGAATGGGTCCCACCCATGAACTGTATGAAGCTCTTCTATACCTTTATTTGTTTCTTGGACTAAATTGATTACCTTTTGCGACGCATCAGAGATGTATGTACAACACTCAGATCCCACCACCTTACAGACACTGCCCTGGGAAGCCAAAATCATATCTAGTGCCATTCTATTTTGTAGAGCTCCGTGCCTATTGCTGCAAATGTGTCAGTGGTCAAATTGATGTGTTTCTCCAACACTGTGGACAGGGCCATTATCTCTTCCTGTGAGGTGTATGTGCCATATCCTGGGTTCAATACACTGAATATACACTGAACAAAATTATAAATGCAACACTTTTGTTTTTGACCCCATTTATCATGAGCTGAACACAAAGATCTAAGACTTTCTCTATGTACACAAAAGGCCTATTTCTCTCAAATATTGTTCACAAATCTGTCTAAATCTGTGTTAGTGAGCACTTCTCCTTTGCCGAGATAATCCATCCACCTCACAGGTGTGGCATATCAAGATGCTGATCAGACAGCATGATTATTACACAGGTGTGCCTTAGGCTGGCCACAATAAAAGGCCACTCTAAAATGTGCAGTTTCACTGTATTGGGGGGGTCCGGGGGGGTCCGAAAACCAGTCAGTATCTGGTGTGACCACCATTTGCCTCATGCAGTGCAACACATCGCCTTCGCATAGAGTTGATCAGGTTGTTGATTGTGGCCTGTGGAATGTTGGTCCACTCCTCTTCAATGGCTGTGCAAAGTTGCTGGATATTGGCAGGACCTGGAACACGCTGTCGTATACGCCGATCCAGAGCATCCCAAACATACTCAATGGGTGACATGTCCGGTGAGTATGCTGGCCATGCAAGAACTGGGATGTTTTCAGCTTACAGGAATTGTGCACAGATCCTTGCAACATGGGGCTGTGCATTATCATGCTGCAAAATGAGGTGATGGTCGTGGATGAATGGCACAACAATGGGCCTCAGGATCTTGTCACGGTATCTCTGTGCATTCAAAATGCCATCAATAAAATGCACCTGTGTTCGTTGTCCATAACACACGCCTGCCCATACCATAACCCCACCGCCACCATGGGTCACTCGATCCACAACGTTGACATCAGCAAACCACTCACCCACACGACGCCATACACGCTGTCTGCCTTCTGCCCTGTACAGTGAAAACCGGGATTCATCCGTGAAAATGAACACCTCTCCAAAGTGCCAGACGCCATTGAATGTGAGCATTTGCCCCCTCAAGTCGGTTACGATGACGAACTGCAGTCAGGTCGAGAGCCCGATGAGGACGACGAGCATGCAGATGAGCTTCCCTGAGACGGTTTCTGACAGTTTGTGCAGAAATTCTTTGGTTATGCAAAACGATTGTTGCAGCAGCTGTCCATGTGGGTGGATTTTGGAGGTGAAGATGCTGGATGTGGAGGTCCTGGGCTGGTGTGGTTACACGTGGTCTGTGGTTGTAAGGCCGGTTGTATGTACTGCCAAATTCTCTGAAACACCTTTGGAGACGGCTTATGGTAGAGAAATGAACATTCAGTTCACGGGCAACAGCTGGACATTCCTGCAGTCAACATGCCAATTGCACGCTCCCTCAAAACTTGCGACATCTGTGGCATTGTGCTGTGTGTTGGAACTGCACATTTTAGAGTGGCCTTTTATTGTGGCCAGCCTAAGGCACACCTGTGCAATAATCATGCTGTCTGATCAGCATCTTGATATGCCACACCTGTGAGGTGGATGGATTATCTCGGCAAAGGAGAAGTGCTCACTAACACAGATTTAGACAGATTTGTGAACAATATTTGAGAGAAATAGGCCTTTTGTGTACATAGAGAAAGTCTTAGATCTTTGTGTTCAGCTCATGATAAATGGGGGAAAAAACAAAAGTGTTGCGTTTATAATTTTGTTCAGTGTAGGTTGAGTTCTAGTAAGTGTTCGCTTATGGCGAGATTTGGATTGATAATAGGCTGTCATTTCCCCGTGGTCTGCTCGCCTAATCAAAGGGCCCAAATATGCCATATAACATACCCCAGCTACATCTATAGGAATGCAACTGTATGCTCTCTCTCCACGGACTATATAGACCTGCTCCGGCAAAGCTCCTAGAGCCATGAGGTTGGTTTGAGTCGTGGCGGAACAATCACTATGTCCTGAACTCCTTGTGGCTCCTGAAGTTACCTGTTTATGCAATTCATAAACAGGTATTGGTGACCAAATCTGGGCACAATCATGCAATCGGAGCTTCTCAGGTATGGCAGGAGTGGAAAAATTATGCAAATTGATGGTCATTGAATCTATATTAATGTATGTTTCCCATAGGATATAGTTAACCACCGCATCAATACGAACAGAGAAACCTGAAGGTAAGAGATTACAGGTTATACCTGATCTGGCTTCATCCTCCTTAGTGCGACAATCAGTCTGCACCAGGGTCATTTTCATCTTTACAGTATAGCCATGTGCTCCTATTCGCTCGGTGTAGGTTAACCTAAATAATGTGGATATATTCACTCCCACAGGACAACGGCGGTTGTTAAATTCTACTATCTCCATATAGACCAAATTTAAGTTGGCCTTACTCAGCTGGTCAGGAATGGCTGACGGGGTATAACAGTCCTTATCTGGCACAATCATTTGTGCTGCCCCCTCCGTCCAACCTTGTGCCTGCCAGTCCGTTATTGAAAATGGGATAGGGGTTAACATAGGGGAACGTGAGGATGTTGGTATGTGTTGACAGATCCAACAATTAGTCATGTTCTTGTGCTTTGCATAATCAACCATTATCCTAAGGGCTATGTTGTCTGGCTCTTACAGTGCTCTCCTTACTCTACCTGGCTTAGGACGACATGGTGCAAGAGGAGGAACCACGGTAGTACGAGGAACTGTTATGGGACATATCATAGCGGGTCTACCCTTGAAGTAGTCAGGTGGTCTGCAAGGGGTGTTGTCTTCATCAGTACTGAAACACCAGTAATCCTGGATTACTCCTAGAGGTTTGGAAATATTAACAGTACAATAATCATCATAACATCTCAACCTATTCACATGGTTGGGAAAATAGTATGAGCAGGGGAACATAGCGCTCCCTCCTGTATTTAGGTGAGTCCAATACCACTTATTATCCTTCAACACTGGGCGTGCCAGTACATAGCTATCCCCATCCGGGGGGGAGTTAATCATGTCACAAGAGATTAACATAGACAGCAGACTGAGTGACCAGTTGAACTTGGTATGGACCCAACCAGCGTGGCTTGCTCCAGTGCTTTCGCAGTCCTTGATGACTATCCAATCCCCAGGCTCGATGTCGTGCAGCGGGCCTTCAATGGGAGTTGGTAGAGCAGCTCTCACACTCCTGTGGATGTTGTTCAGAACCTTTGACAGATTAGAGCAGTATGTTAACATTGTATCATTCGCATGTTCTGTTGTGAAGTCTGTGTGAGTGGGGGCACGTAGGCCTGTGTTCATTGGTCTTCCAGTGATGACCTCATGAGGGGAGAGGCCTGTTTTCGCCCTGGGCCTTCCTCTCATGTATGTAAGCACAAGGGGAAATGCTTTAACCCAGTTCAACCCTGTCTCTTCACCCAACTTTGAGTGTTTCATTTTGATAGTTCCATTTTCTCTCTCCACTGCTCCTCCACTCTGCGGGTGGTAGGCGCAGTGAGTCTTCAGATCTACTCCTAGGTCCTCAGACATCTTCTGAATGGCTTCGTTCACAAAATGTGATCCATTGTCACTTGACAGTTTCTTAGAAATTCCCCATCTGGGTATGATTTCAGTCAATAATGCCTTAGCAACTGCTGTTGCATCAGCCTTCCCAGCCGGGAAAGCCTCAAACCATTTAGAAAACATATCAACAAACACAACACAATATTTCTTTCCCTCGCAGGGGTTCAACTCAATAAAATCCATCATCACATGGTCAAAGGGGCCAACAGGGGGAGGATGGCTGGACTGGGGGACTGCTTGTCCCCGCCCTACATTAAACCTCAAACACACTAGGCACTTTAAACAAAAATGTAGAGCATAATTCGTAAAGCCCTGTGTATATCAGTACTTATTTACCATATTTACCACCCCCCCCTTTTCATGCGTGATCTTTTCCATGTGAGAGCACCACATAGAAAGTAAACAGACATTTTGGCAAACAAGGGTTACCATTAGGGCCTATCCAAACTGTATTTTCATAGGATGCCCCTGCTTTTTTCCAGGCGGTTCTTTAGGTGAAGCCTGAGATTGCGCTTTAACAAGGCAGAGAGGGAGACAGTACGGGTCAGATGGGTTATCTGCAGGGCAGAATGAGGGGGTCCTGAGCAGCTGCTTTGGCAGCTGCATCTGCTCTGCGATTACCAAGGGAAACAACATCTCTGCCTGTAGTACGGGCCTCACATTTACATATGGCCACTTACTTAGGTAACAAGACAGCTTCTAACAGGTTATGAACAAGTTGGCCATGTTGGATCTGTGTACCAGAAAAAGAAATGAACCCCCGCATTTTCCACAGTGTTCCAAAGTCATGTACAACACCAAAAGCATATCTACTGTCTGTGTAAATGGTAACACTTTGACTCTCACCAAGGATGCAAGCTTGAGTGAGAGCAAACAGCTCCGCAGCCTGAGCGGAGAGACGGTGTGGCAGTCTGTGTCCCTCAACCACATCATAATCAGTGACAATGGCATAACCTACATTATTGACTGCGGAAGTAGGAGATTTACTAGCAGACCCATCAACATAAAAACCAATGTCACTATTGGGTAAAGGTTCATCAGACAAGTCATCACGAGGTGTACACTGTTGGTTAATAGCAGAGAGGCAGTCGTGCGGCTTGCCATCTACCTCCGTGGGGAGGAATGTGGCTGGATTGAAAACAGGACTCCTTACAACAGTGACATGAGGTAACGACAGTAAAATGTTATGGTAATGCAGAAACCTAGTACCTGACAGATGACTAGTTTTGTGTTCCAACAAAATGGAGACAACAGAGTAAGGAACTCATAGCTTGAGCGGCTGATAACACACCAGAGGCTGTGATCGCAAAAACAGCGTCTGCTACCGCTGCCACAGCCTTCAGCCAATAGGGAAGGCCTTGTGCTACAGCGTCCAATTTAGAAGGGAAATACGCAATTGGTCTAAACTTTTCTGTACCAAACGTGCATATTCAGGAACCCATTGTCTACCGAAACATGTCATGCCCAGAAAGGACAGAAGTTGAGTTTTAGTGAGAGGTTTTGGGATGCCAATAATGGCTTCTATTCTGTCTGCACTGAGACTTTTACCCTCTGGTGTTAGTTTGTGGCTCAGCAAAATAACTTCCTTCTGGACCAACTGTAACTTATTCAAACTGGCTTTATGACCTTGTGAGGCCAAGTACTGTAACAACAACACAGTGTCTTTTTCACACGTATCTTTATCTGGGGAACAGACAAGAAGATCATCAACATATTGGATAAGGGTGCTGCCATGTTTAAATTGGAACCCTTCCAAGTTATCTTTTAGCACGGATGCAAACACGGCAGGAGATTCACAATAACCTTGAGGCAATCTTGTCCACGTATATAATTGGCAGGGGAATTCAAATGGAAACCAATATTGTGAATCCTTGTGCACAGGAATACTAAAAAATGCATTAGCTAGGTCAACTACAGAGAAAAGCTGACTATTGCCTGGGACTTGGGTCATGATTGTATATGGATCAGGTACAATCGGTGCGCATGCATATGCTGCTTCATTCACTTTTTTAAGATCTTGTACAAATCGCCAAACCACAGGTTGTCCAACAAGTTTGGCTTTTTTTACTGGGAAAATAAGAGTGCGACAGGGGCCGTTTTGGACATGGAACAATTATGCATTTCTCCAACAATGCTTTAAACACGGGAGCTATCCCTTTAATAGCCTCTGATTTCAGTGGGTATTGAGCCTGGCAGGTTCTGTGGGGACCTCTAGGTGTAACTACAAGAGGCTGTGCATTGTTTATTAGCTCAACATCATATTTATGCTGTGACCACAGGGAGGGTGGAATGTCCGCTTTCCTAGGATCTGTAGTAGCCACCTGGGCTGCACAGACCTGACGGACCCAGTTGTCATGCGGCGTAAGATGTACTTCCCGTTTACCCAAAACGGTGCACCCAAATCTTTCTCTATAGGCTTGGGCTGCTAAGGTAAATTCCACTCCCACCATGTGACAAGGGACCCAGTTCACTGCTTCATTGCACATCCTCACCCAAGGACCCAAGCTTTCCCACGTACTAAACACAGGTTTAGCGAGGGGGACATGGGGGTCCGACCCCCCCACTTCAAAAAAGCGAGACACCTCTCTCACATTTCGCACAGATCATGCACAAATACCTTCCGAACACCAGTGTACATATTTACTCATCAAAAAAATCACTTTTACCATCTTCAAACCACTCTTTTTCAAAACCAACATCCTGACTTTCTGAAACCTTCGCCGAGCAACGCAAGTCGCCCATATCCATAAACTGGGCCGAACCCGTTTCTAAACTATTCATCGCCTTATTTACCAACTCCTGTGAAACAGTTCTAGGCCCAGTTCTTTCTAAATCCCATGAATAACAATAATCAACAGGTTGCACACTGTTTTGAACTGTTTGTAAGACAGTACGTTTAATTTGCATGCTTTTGTCTGAACATTCTAACATGATCCCTAGCTGTTTCATCAAATCCCTGGCTAACAAATTAACTGGACAACAATTGGAAAACAGAAATGAATGTTTTGGGTAATGCTGACCCTCGTCGGAGGACAGTAAATCAGTGGTCTGTCCTCCACTAGCCCCTACCGTAATTATAGTTCTACCACTCAATTTCGGAAGCGGGTTCCATTCCTGGGCTCTAAGGACAGAATAGCCCGCTCCAGAATCAACCAAAAATTCAATCTGTTCACCATTAATTGGAAGAAACATCATGGGTTTAATTTGGTACTCTACATGTTCTTTAAATGCTTGTACATTGTGTCTGCATTACATCAATATATGCGGGGTCATGTAATGGATTGATCTCGCCGGTAGATGCGTCCTGTCTTGCCCCCTCTGATCATCAAAATCCCTCCTCTCTTGGTGGTTCTCGTGCCTACGTGTTCCTCTTGGATTATTCACCGTAAATCCCTCAAAATTAAAATTGTCTCTGTTTCTTTGGTCATCTTCTCTGGTGTCCTTTTCAGGAAAATCGCGAACCCAATGTTCAAGCGAACCACAGGGGAGGCAGGCATTGCCAGAGTTGGAGCGGTTAGCATAACCTCATCCTCTAACTCGGGTCTGTGGTCGTCCTCTAGATGTACCACATTCTCGGTCTCTTTGGTCGTAGCCACTATAGAAAAATAGTTGGTCCATCTGTAATTTCATTTCATGTTTCCCTTTATCGTCTTTTTTCTTATCTTCTTGGCCCTCATAGACCTTTTCAGCGGGCTTGATATACGGCCATATGATTTCCATGCGGCCCTCGTCCAAGGCCACGCAGTACGTCTTCACATGTTCCCGTAAATCTGGGAGCAGACCTGCAACCAGTCTCATCTTACACTGTTGTTCCCAAGGAGAATCATTAGCTCCATCTGGTTTGCGGTCCATCCCGTTGTGAATTTCAAATTCTTTCTCAAATCTATTGCGATAGTCCGTGACTCTTTCTCCCTGTTTCTGTTTGCAGTCAGAAATTTCCTCCCAGTTCATCCGTCTCGGGAAAAAGGCACCTATCCGTCCACACAGTGCCATGATTGTTAACCTGTATTGAGAATTAGTGTCCCAATTAAACAGGGCATTCTGCACGGGCCAGTCCCCTTAACCCTTCCCCATCTCAACTGTAGAGCCTTCATCATTACCATTTCCACTTTGACTATATTTGGTTGATATTGTTCAAACATCTGGAGAAATACACGATTGAATTCCTCTCCTCCTTCTTTTTCCGGGTTGGGCAGCAAGGCGGCCACATCTTTCAGGTCAGCTGGCGACCATGGGCGGTAGACGAAAATAGTTGAGGGCGCGTAGTCTTCACAACCTGCGACCGGATTCGCATCTTCTACCATCGGGGACAGAATTTCAGGCTGCCCAAACGGTGTGGCGCTCCTGGTCCTCCCAGCAATTGGGGATGTTTGAAGGGTAAATCTTCTGGGCAGGAGGGGGAATATCTTGAGACAGCTTTTCGGTGGTATTGCTGCCCGTGGTTCAGGAACTGCTGCAAACTTTCGTAGTGGGGCAGCAGTATAGGATGGAGGCCGGCCAGAAGAAGGGCAGTCAAGGTCCAAATCCATTTTAGTAGGAGAAGCCAGAACACATTGATCAGTAGTCCCTACACAACATTCCCTAAATCTTTTATCACTCTCTTCTTTCAACATACTATAAGCTTTTCCAATCAGCTTTCCAATCAACTACACAACATACTATAAGCTTTGGCTAAAGCTGACATTTTTCAGAAAGCCCAAAAACTCCCAAAGATACAGTTGTTCACATGTCCAAACACCATACTTATCTTTCATTATCTCTGCTGGTCCAACACTTCCAAGCTCGTCAGACCGTAAGTGAGATACTATAAAAGGTCCAACATTTATTGCAGATTTTACCTATAAGGTCCAACCTTTACTGCAGATTTTTTCAAAGGTCCAACCTTTACTGCAGATTTTAACTATAAGGTCAAACCTTTACTGCAGATTTTAAAAGGTCCAACATTTACTGTAGATTTTAAACCCGCGGCCTAACCGCAACCGTATTGTGCTCTTACCTCCAAAATTCAATTTCCTCGGGAAAGCTGTACTGATCAGGCATGAGTCACGGCTCCAGTCAGGCACTCCTACTCAACCCCTCAAAGGATAGCCTTCTTTCGGGGGAGGTTTGATATCCAGAGATGTCTCTCTGGCCGTGCACCTGTTTGGAAAAAAACTCGAACCAAGCAGGATTAGGATCCCGAACAAGCACCCCAAAGTGTGATGGCAGTTTCAAAAGTCCAAACTGTTTACAAAAATGGTAGGCAAAACAGAGGAAAACTCAATTGCACAATGAACAGTTTATTCTTGCAAGGAGAGAGTACACAGGTTACAAAGTAACAGTGAATAATCTCTAAATTAATACAGGACAATCATCAGTACTTAAAGGGGATAAAGGGATGTGGTAAGATGCTGCACAGCTGTCCTATGTCAATAAAACACATTCCCTTTGTTCCATCACTACCTAGGTTTTAACCAAGAGGCAGGCTGTCCTCCCCCACATTAAACAAAGGCCCTTGTGGGTAACCTTTTCAACTCTGAAGGGACACAGCATCTGGACAAAGAACAGATACACTGATGGTTTAAACAGATAGGCAGATTGATGGGTAACCCAATGATCTACTGATACCAGTCAATAATGACCCTAAACAAATACCAGGTCCCCCTCTCCCACATTCCTTTTCTTATCTAAACATGGGGACTCAGTACTTTAATCAATAAGAATACATCAGTTCAAGAAATTTCCCTGACAATAGTAGAAAAAACATTTTAGTG
>JACXGI010020996.1:0-10613 GCA_016801175.1 Esox masquinongy | reverse complement strand
CATCAGGCTTTAGCCACGTTTCACACAAGCCAATAACATCTAGTTTATGATCAGAGATTAATTCATTTACTGCAACTGCCTTTGGAGCAAGGGATCTAACATTAAGGAGTCCCATTTTGAGATGCGAGGTGATACAGTCATTTTTATTTGTGACCGAAGTGGAGGAAGGCTTTATCTTAATAAGGTTGCTATTATTAGCTATGTCTTGGTGGTCGTAGTGACAGTACAGTGTCATTGTTAGACTGAGTAGGTCTGATGGTCGGTCTAATACTTTCAATTTTTTCACTAAAGATACACACAAATTCATTACATTTCACAGTGGACATGAGTTCTTGATGCTATCTGTTTTGGGGGGTTTATAAGCTTGTCGACCATGGCAATTAGAGCACGAGTATTGTTGATATTTTTGTTGATCATTCCCGATAAATGTTGCTGTCTAGCCCTGCGTAACTCATAGTTTAAGCTACCAATGCTTTGTTTATAGATGTCATAGTGGATTTGAAGTTTAGTTTTCCTCCACTTACGTTCCGCTTTCCTACATTCTCTTTTCAGGGCGCTTACCATCATTGGGGTTCTCCATGTTGTTTTCTGTTTGCTCATAGTGTTCTTTACCTTTACCGGTGCAACACGATCCATGACATTCAATACTTTGGCATTAAAATTATCCAGGACCAAAAACAGAACCTAACCTATACACACAACAAACAACAACTGATTTGTTCTACTAAATCCGAAGTAGAATTTGTATTAAAAACTAAGGTTGTAAAAGTATGCCAGGCATTATAGAATGAATCAGATGTTGTTTGATGTGTATATGAAAAACAATGAATAAGTTATTGATTTTCAAAGCTGTAAATGGCTATTGGCGAATGTCTGTTGAATGTCTGTTGAATGTGCGAATATAAAACCAATTTTACCTCTGTCCCTCTTGGGGCATTCCTCGGTGACTTGACACGAGTTACCAGATAGTGACAGCACAGCACAATTTGTCAGTGGTGGGCCAAAGATGTATGGTTACAAAACCGTTAAAGGCTTGACATGACACAAAGCAAAAGGCATAACTCTCAACAGCTACAATACAGCCATTGTTAATTTGGAGATGCTAACAAGACTGGTTGATAACTTTGTACGAGGCAAAGGTGGTGATGATGATCACGTACTTGCTAATGCAGACAATAGAGATAAAAGAGCATTCACTTTGAAAAACGGAGTACTGTCTAAGCCTTTCAGAGTTGTGTACAACAAGTGTGTACTGCTCCCTGATTACAGCACAAGGCCTTAAAGGTACTAAAATACTCTCAGGTAAAACTTATTTTGTGAAAATGGAAAGTTGGATAATGCTAACATTGTTTTCTCAAAAGAAATTCTGAATATTGTCTGGGTTTATTCATGTTGGCAACCGCTGTATGACGAAATGTTGACGTTGAGGGAGATTACTTTTATAGAAGGTCTACAAAATCACTCTGTGATGACAATCTGTTACCGATTCAGAAAAACAACCTTTTAATTATTGACATCATTATTCTTAGGAGTTTTCTTAATTTCTACCCTAATGTTGAGTTGCTGTGTAGATTTGACAAGCACATTTTTACAAACCGCAACAATATTAGATGGGTAGGACAATAAATCTCAACCTTTAGTTAACGAAGTGTATCGGCTAAGTTGAAAGAATAACATATCTTGCTACAGACAGTCTGAGGCAAATGTCAGATTTTAATGTGTGGAATCTTAAATTTCATATACATTAAACAATGTATTTGGCTTTTTTTAATGGCTCGCCATAAGTGGGTAAAGCCATGGACTCCAGGAAGGGAGCCAGACCCCCTAGGATGACCCCAAACAACCTTTCCCTTTAAATCAGGGTAGCCTATTGCTGTGGGTTAAATTTCAGAGTTCAGACTCGTCTCACCTGTAATAATTTCCTCAACATGAGCATATCCAGTTTGGGATGATCACACATTAAGTGAAGGCTAAATATATTTTACCGTCAGTAGCTTTACATTGAAATGTATAATTTTGGAACCAACTGAAGTCAGGGTAGTGTTGAAGTGTATGTTATGTTTAGTTTACAACAGACATCTGTTTATCTGAACAGAAGTCACGTTCAGTCAAAGCGCGACAATAATTAGGCGAAGGGCTTACAGTACTGTGATGTGTATTCCAGGTTGGGATGTCTATAAAGTAGAGGACAACCGGAAGTTTCTTTGAGATTGTGTGAGATGACATCGAGTCTGTAACATCCTGAACAATGGACTATCAAATGCCGCAATAAATAATTTAATTACTCTCTCCCTTGATGACAAGGTACATGATCATTATTTCAACCACTACACGAAACAGCAGATTTCTAACAGCATACTGCCGCGACCGGATGGAGAAGTTTTATCGATTCTACTGAGAAGAGAAGTGCTTAGGGGCTCATTTTGCAATCGTGAGGAAGAAGTTGTTTTTCCCGCTTACTGGTTGCTGAGAACAACTGAACAGTGAGTTGTAAAACTACACCATATAACAAACATATAAAAGAGGGTAAAACAGCTAAAGCGAGTTTACTCCCCACAATAAAATTAGATGTTTTATCTTAAATGCTGAATTGAGTTTGGTTAAATAATATAGTTTCTCTTTTATTTGTGTTTACCAATGATAACTGAGATAATACTTGTTTTAAAACCAACGCCTGATACTCGTTAATGGAGTTTATATTCTAAAATGGTAAATTGACTAATGAACAAATAGGGTATTGATGTAATAATGTTTAAGGCCTGCATTGAGTGTCCTTTTGATTACTCATTGTACCTTGATTTTAGTGATGTCATACATCTGTTTGCTGTCAACATCACCATTCTTACGAGTTTTCTTAATTTCCACCCTAATGCTGAGTTGCTGTGTAGATATGACAAGCACATTTTTACAAACTGCAACAATATTAGATGGATAGGACAATAAATCTGAACCTTCATTTAACAAAGGATATCGGCTAAGTTGAAAGAATAACATATCTTACTGAGGACCGTGTCAGATTTTAATGTGTGGGAACTTAAATTTCATATACATTAAACAAAGCATTTGGCCTTTTTAATGGCTCACCGTAAGTGGGTAAAGCTAAGGGCTCCAGGAAGGGTGGCAGACCCCCTAGGGTGACCCCAACCATTGTTTCCCATTACATCAGGGTAACCCCTGTTACTAAGGGTTACATTTGAGTGTTCACACTGGTCTCACCTGTGGTAATTTCCCTAACATGAGCATATTCAGTTTTGGGATGATCAAACATTAAGTGAAAGCTAATTATATTTTCCTCTCAATAGGTTTAACGTTGAAATGTATAATTCTGAAACCAACTGAAGTCAGAGTAGAGACCTAAAGTCGTACCCATTGTTGATGTTAGAACAAACTTAATGTCAGTAGAACCACAGATGTGGTCAAAATATGCATAAAAGTTGTGATTTTGGGTTTGGCTGACTGCCACATTAGTTAATATAGGACATATTGTGTCACTTTTGGATGATTGATTGACAGTAGGTGGGACTTCCAGTTTGTGGGTGGGACTTCCGGTTTGGTAGGTGGGACTTCCTGTGTGACAGATGCAGGGGTGGGACTTCCGGTGTGACGTATGTTCTGGGGTGGGATTTCCGGTGTGAAGTATGTTCCGGGGTGGTACTTGCTGTGTGACGAATGTTAGGGGTTGTAACTTTCTGTATGACGTATGCATGTCCGGGGGGATGAAATATGGTTTGGGGGTGTGCGGTTTGCAATTTATGGTGGCTTTGATGTTTAACAATAGGGCTCCAGGGTTCTGGGGATGTTAATCTCACCAGACATTCGATGTTACATTAAGTCCGATGTTTAACAATAGGGCACCAGGGTTCAGGAATGTTAAATTCCCAAGGCATAAGATGTTATTGCTGTTCAACAAAAGGGCACCAGGGTTCTGGAATGTTTAATCCCACAGGCAATCGATGTTACGACAAATTCTAAGTGTGTACAATAGATGATCTATAACCAGTGGGTGCTACCTTTCATGTTTTACAATGCTTGTGTAACATGGGTTTGTGCCATTTTAACAAGTACAGAATTTCTTGTATAAGATATAAAGAGGCGTTCGGGACTTATGATTTTGGAGAGTTTCAGCCCATTTATTATTTTAACATGAAATGGGTCTTAAGATCAGATCCGCCCATTGTAATGGTCCACAAAAATAATTGTTAGCACAAGATGTAATACATTCAGGTTGATAAATATACCTCGTTTTACACAAAGTTTGTGATCCACTTCATTATTTACACGTTAAGCTAGAGAAATAGTGAAAGATGGTGCTAACAACAGACCAGACACTGAACAACCATCAACTTCAACACATCGTACCTAACACAAGCGCACACAGCGACAGCCCCATAGATAATACTCACAAGACAGCGAAAAGACCCCGCATGTCAGCACCAGGGTCACCCCATCAAGTTGTACAAAACTGTGAATCTGTTAATCTATGCAAGGTTTGTTAACCGAGATTAGTAGCCAACATTTTTGGACGATCTAGTTGACTCTCCTCCGAGCTCTCTTATGCATACTCATTACAAAAACCCGGTTGATTTCGAAAGGTTCAGAACATTAACACAGACTGGTGATGGTGATATTAGAGTGACACAACGTAACCAATTTGTCAATGTGGAATTACGACAGTCTGTAAATTTCCAGAATATGGGCGGAATTGATGATTTTGGAGCATTTTATGCACGCATAATGGAAGGTTTGGATACTTTGATTGTTAGAGCTTCAGACTTTGTACAAGGTCCAGCTGACCACCTACAGATAGAACTGTTTGGTGAATCTCTGATCTCCTTGGTACATGTGACCATGAGAGCTGATGAATATAATGAACACACAGTTGGTGGGTTACTCGAAAGTGTTATGCAGAATAATGCAGAGCTTTTGGTTGATGAATCACTAGAGCTAGTTGTGCAAATTGTCAACAACCGTGAGGGTGGAGGGGCGCGACATAAGGCTCAAACGCTATTGCTAGATCAGATTATCACAAAAAAAAGGCAGCATTGATATGCGGTGTTGATGGCTAGTGGTCGTGAGCTGCATACAAAATGCTGTTTAGCCTTACATGATTGTGTGGCATTCACGGATATCGTCCGGTTTGAACAAATGACAGGGTGTATTGTTGTCTTTCACCGAGCCTGTGATTGGGGTTTTACTAAGTTTCAAAACAGCGAGGACCAACATCCTAGAACTGTCTTCATGTACTTACACGACAACCATTTCTATGGCATCACGAACCTGAAAGGTTTTCTGGGGGTGCCATATGTCTGCGAGTGGTGTTATACTGGTTTTAACACCTGCAGTGATCACGGTTGTAAACACAGCTGTAGTGTATGTCTTCATACAGATTGTCATAACCAGCCTCGGAACACAAAGCAGTGCCCAGATTGTAAGCGGATGTGTTAAACTGAATTTTGTTACCGCCATCGTAAAGGCTTGAAGTTCCACAAAGGTGCAGGTCGTTGGGTTAGCAGGTGTGACCAGAAGAAATACTGTGTCGATTGTGGTTATCAATATACCGTTAGTATTACCAACTATAAAGTGCTCAAGTGCATGGTTAACATGTGCTCCAATTGTAACGTGGATCTGACTGTTGAAATGAATCATCCATGTTTCAAAAAACCCTCTAAATCCGCCAATCCTGTGAATGGTACACACACTGCAAATTTTGTGTGTGCAATAACCTTTCATAACGAGACGTAGTGTTCAGCCGGGGATGGATGTGTCGCTGCTTTTTTTCAAAAGTTTAGGCAACCAAAATATACTGACTACACCTTTTATAGTACACAACTCAAAAGGTTTTGATGGTTACATCTTGGTGGAACACCTTGTTAGCAATGGTATTGGCACAACACTTATTGCTAATGGTAGCAAGCTCATGATTTTTACAGACAGCACATTCAATCAGAGATACACTGATAGTCATTGTTTCCTACCGATGAAGTTGGCGGCTTTGCCACGTGCTATTGGTTTTAAGGATTTGAAAAAAGCCTACTTTCCTTACAAGTTTAACATCAAGGAGAATGAGAACTATGTTGGCCCCCATCCAGAACCACATTACTACGGTGTGAATACCATGATGGCTAAAGACAAAGAAGAGTTTTCGCAATGGTACAAACGGTTTCCAGACACCTTTGTCAGCAGGATGAAGTAAAGGCTTACTGCGTGAATGAGGTGGTCATCTTGAGAGAGGGTTGTATGCGTTACAGACGTCAGTTCCTGGAATGTGGTGGTGTTGACCCCTTCCGTTCAATTACGATTGCTTCAGCCTGCATGAAAGTCTTTTGCAACAGGTTCCTCACCAAGGATACCATTGCATTGGTCCCCTCAGACAACTACAATCATTGTCAGAAGACATTCTCAAACAGCTCAATCCAATGGCTTGAATATCTGCATGCCCTGAACTGGGGTGCAATGAAAATGGGGGGCATACTATGTTTATGGATACGCTGAACACGATGGTGTGTGCACAGCCTATGAATTTCTAGGTTGTTTCTGGCACGGGCACCCAAAGTGTCATTGTTCAACAGGCACCAACCCAGTGACAAAGATTGAGTACGGGTTGATGCACCAGCAATGGTTGGCAAAACTTGAAACTTTAAAAGAACAACACAATGTACATGTTCAGTACATATGGGAGTGTGAGTAGAATCAGCTGAAAAACACATCCGCAGATGTCCAAGTTTTCTTGAAGACCTTTGACGCTCCAGAGCGCCTTGACCCACGGGATGCTCTTTTCGGTGGCCGTTCCAACACAATTCATTTGAAGTTTATGGCTCAAGAAGGGGAGACTATTCAGTATAACAATGTCTGTAGTCTTTACCCATTCTGCAACAAGAAAGACTTATACGATTGGGCATCCAAACATAATCTTTCGAGATTTCAAACCACTAGACACATACTTTGGTATTGTTAGAGCTATGGTGTGTCCGCCAAAAGGCCTTTATCACCCTGTTTTACCGCACAGGGTCGATGGGAAGCTGTTCTTCTTTCCCTTGTGTAGATTATGTGCAGAGTCTGAAACCGGGTGACTGATTGTTCACATGCTGATTCAGAAAGAGCTTTAACTGGTACCTGGGTTTCTATTGAGCTGGTTAAGTCTGTTGAGAATGGTTATCGCATTGTGAAAATATTCAAAGTCTGGGATTTCACCAGGACATCAGATAATCTTTTTGCAGATTACATGAGAACATTCCTGAAGCACAAGCAGGAAGCTAGCGGCTTCCCACCATCAGTGGTTGACCATGATGCTAAAGAACAGTATATTTGTGAATATCATGAAAAGGAGGGTGTGCAGCTTGACAAGGTGTACATTGTTATAACAGTGCCGGGCGATCTTTGGCTAAATTGGCAATGAATAGTCTTTGGGGGAAGAGGACTAACCTTATGAACACAATGTTAATTACAGATCCGGAAGAGTTTAGCCACTATCTTTTCTCCAGAGAAATAGAAGTTAGTCATTTCTCTTTCATCTCAGACACAGTTGCAATGGTTTAGTGGCGTTACACAAAACAGACACCAATCAAACCACGTAACAAGAGCTTTCACAAGAGCTTATGCTAGACTCGAATTGTATTCACTCTTGGAGATGTTGGATAGACGTGTACTCTACACAGACACTGATTCAATGATCTTTGTCACACGCCACAGGGATTGGGCGCCCCCTCTAGGCCCGTTCTTGGGTAACTTGACCGATGAGTTACTAGATGGTGACAGCATTGTGCAATTTGTTAGTGGTGGCCCAAAGACATATGGTTACAAAACCGTTAAAGGTCTGACCTGTCTCAAAGCAAAAGGCATTACACTCAACAGCTACAACTTGGGTATTGTAAATTTGGAGATGCTAACAAGACTGGGTGATTACTTAAATGAGGCGAAGGTGGTGATGATGATCATGTCTTTGCTAATGCAGACACAATTGCTAGAGATAAAAGAGCGTTCACATTAAAAAACAGAGTAGTGTCCAAGCGCTTCAGAGTTGTATACAACAAGCGTGTACTGTTCCCCGATTACAGCACAAGGCCTTACGGGTTCTAAATCACATTCTGAGATGGATAGTGACCGTAGCGGATTTGACCTACGACTACAACACCCATCCAGCTGTGTCGTAAGCAGACCCAGTAACTCGGGTAAAACGTGTTTTGTGAAGATGTTGCTGGATAATGCTGATGTTGTTTTCTCCAAAGAAATTCAGGATATAGTCTGGGTTTATTCGTGTTGGCATCCATTGTATGATGAAATGTTGAAGTTGAGAGAAATCACTTTTATTGAAGGTTTACCAACATCGTTGTGTGATGACAATCTGTTACCGATTCAGAAAAACAAGTTTTAGAAAAACTGCGAGAATCCAAAACGACTAGCACTGATGTACAATCTGTTGAAAATGATTTTGACTCATCGATACGCAATATACTGATGAAGACTGATATGGATTTACATGAAAAAGCTAAAAGATACCTAACCCTAACCCATTTTACAAAGATACTTGACTGTTGTTAGACAGGGTGAGCTTGACACAAATACACTGACTTTAAGTCTACCTGGGTCTGAGACTAGGGCTGATGTAGTAAACATGACTAAGACTAATCAAACCGCTGATCGATATGTTAACCTTGTTGATGAAATTTTGGACAATGTGCCTGTGAGGAGTAAGAAGAATGTTGAATATATTCTAAATAGAATGCTCAGGTCTAAAGATTTGACTTCATGGACTTCAAACGGTGAATTCATTTTCAAAGGAGAGAGAATCAGGGGTTCACACCTGTTGGATCTGGTTATAATTGTGACAGCAACCAACAATAATTGCTGAAGCTAGAAGGCCTTTGGGGTGGGGGGAGTTCTTAGAGGCCATGGTATGTCTCAACATGCCTTTTACAACTATTCCAAATGAGCTTGTAAGGCATAAAATCAATTTGTATAAACAAATGCCTGGCGCCACACTGGATTATTTAGCCACA
Organism: Esox masquinongy; assembly: GCA_016801175.1. Lineage (NCBI taxonomy): Eukaryota > Metazoa > Chordata > Actinopteri > Esociformes > Esocidae > Esox > Esox masquinongy. The sequence goes on along the minus strand of JACXGI010020996.1, from coordinate 1,617 downwards.
CCCCCGGCACCTACTTCTAGTACCACTCCCCCCGCAACTAGTTATCAACCAACCAGCGTTCTTTGTATCCCCCCTACCACAGACGCCATAAAAATGGCTTCCATTTTTCCATGTGTTTTTATTTTATGTTAGTTTTTTAACCATTTGTGATTCATTGTCAAAGTGTATATTTTTGCCTTGACTATTTGTTGTATGAATAATAATAATATGTAAACGTCGATGTTTGACAACTGCCTTTATTTTTGAATAATAAAACAGGCATAAGATATACTTTTAACTATCTTTCTTTAACAACCATGACACAAATTAAATGTATCACAAGATTGAGGATGTTGTATACAATTAAACCTTTGTCTATTATGCTTACTCTGATACATCTTAGATACAAACTTTGAGACTAACATAATTTTTTCGTAAATCATCAGTATAAAGAGACATAACATCTTTGTAACTCAGACCTCTTGTCATTTGATAGAGAAAGAACACACAATGTTGTCGACAAGTGGTCGAAATCACATCCTGGACTTGTTTTAATCAGGGATAGGTGTTGACCACATTCCTCATCCGGTGCACAGTTGAATGCATAAAGAGCATAGCCGTGTAAGAAGTGAGACCGGTCAATAGCCATGGCTTGGTCCTTTAGGTGTTTTCCTAAAGCTAGGGCCAATTCGTAAAATTCACACACTGCTGATCCCGAAATTGTTGACCGTCCACATACATAGCCATAAACTCCAAGTTATAATGTTTGAAATTAAATTGATTTTTTGCATAACTTCCTGTAAAACTGTCACCAGTCCAAAGACAATGCATTTTGGTAGGGGTCCTAAAAATAGGTTTTCCTGGTTACAAACACGACTCCCAGCAGGTAAACTAAAAGTCTTCATATACACCCTTTCAGTCGGGTACTTTGCATTGGTTCAAAGTAGTACTTGAGCATGTCCAGTTTTGCGGCTGGTGATACCGTCACTTTCTTGACAGAGTGATGCTGAAACTATGTGCAGACGATAACGCACATCCCTTACCCCATAAGACAGAACTCATCTTTACAGCGTACCATCCTAACCTTTATGTCCACGACGTTTAACATGAGTTTCTCTCGAAAGAAGATATCGCTATGAACAGGGTCGATCATTTCGAATCTTGTACTACTCGCTGAATAGGCAGCCCTTTTCAGAAGTCCTTTGTTATCTCCTGCAGGGTCCGTAACATCCATGTGGCCTGCGGTGTCCTTGAAAAACAAACCGGCTGAAAAAATGTTGCTACTCTGACTAATTAAACGATCACCCAAGGAGACGTCCACTTGTAAAAATAGGGTGGCTATCAGGTAATTGATAACACCCAACACGTGCTCCGGCATCAATATTAGTTCCGTCCGGTTTAGTGACTTTTGCACGTAGGTACAGCAAAGTATTGTTCAGATCAATGTAATCTTCACCATTTCCAGCAATAAAGAACTCCAGAGGGGCTGCGTCTGATATTGCTGATAGGGTTGGTATTTCAACGAATGTATTTTTCTCAATATGTCTGTGTGAAGGGGACTGTGAATAAATTCAACTCAGTTTTCATACATTTCACCAGACATACGGTGTAAGAGTGCCATCTTTAAAAAAATGTTAA
>JACXGI010020995.1:0-10615 GCA_016801175.1 Esox masquinongy | reverse complement strand
GCAGGACCTGGTCAATGACCTGAAGAGAGCTGGGACCACAGTCTCAAAGAAAACCATTAGTAACACACTACGCCGTCATGGATTAAAATCCTGCAGCGCACGCAAGGTCCCCCTGCTCAAGCCAGCGCATGTCCAGGCCTGTCTGAAGTTTGCCAATGACCATCTGGATGATCCAGAGGAGGAATGGGAGAAGGTCATGCGGTCTGATGAGACAAAAATAGAGCTTTTTGGTCTAAACTCCACTCGCCGTGTTTGGAGGAAGAAGAAAGATGAGTACAACCCCAAGAACACCATCCCAACCGTGAAGCATAGAGGTGGAAACATCATTCTTTGGGGATGCTTTTCTGCAAAGGGACAGGACGACTGCACCGTATTGAGGGTAGGATAGATGGGGCCATGTATCGCGAGATCTTGGCCAAGAACCTCCTTCCCTCAGTAAGAGCATTGAAGATGGGTCGTGGCTGGGTCTTCCAGCATGACAATGACCCGAAACACACAGCCAGGGCAACTAAGGAGTGGCTCCGTAAGAAGCATCTTAAGGTCCTGGAGTGGCCTAGCCAGTCTCTAGACATGAACCCAATAGAAAATCTTTGGAGGGAGCTGAAAGTCCGTACTGCCCAGCGACAGCCCCGAAACCTGAAGGATCTGGAGAAGGTCTGTATGGAGGAGAGGGACAAAATCCCTGCTGCAGTGTGTGCAAACCTGGTCAAGAACTACAGGAAACGTATGATCTCTGTAATTGCAAACAAAGGTTTCTGTACCAAATATTAAGTTCTGCTTTTCTGATGTATCAAATACTTACGTCATGCAATAAAATGTGAATTAATTATTTAAAAATCATTCAATGTGATTTTGTGGATTTTTGTTTTAGATTCCGTCTCTCACAGATGAAATGTACCTATGATAAAAATTACAGACCTCTACATGCTTTGTAAGTAGGAAAACCTGCAAAATCGGCAGTGTATCAAATACTTGTTCTCCCCACTGTATCTGGTCCAAATACCCAAACCAACAGTCACTCACCTTTCTGGTCCAAAGACCCAAACCAACAGTCACTTACCTGTCTGTTCCAAAGACCCAAACCAACAGTAACTCACCTTTCTGGTCCAAAGACCCAAACCAACAGTCACTCACCTGTCTGGTCCAAATACCCAAACCAGCAGTCACTCACCTGTCTAGTCCAAATACCCAAACCAATAGTCACTCAACGGCCTGGTCCAAATACCCAAACCAACAGTCACTCATCTGCCTGGCCCAAATACCCAAACCAGCAGTCACTCACCTGTCTAGTCCAAATACCCAAACCAATAGTCACTCAACGGCCTGGTCCAAATACCCAAACCAACAGTCACTCAACTGCCTGGCCCAAATACCCAAACCAGCAGTCACTCACCTGTCTGGTCCAAATACCTAAACCAGCAGTCACTCAACCGTCTGGTCCAAACACCAGGACATTTGTTTTAAAGATTTAAAGTTAGAATAACTCTGACCCAGGCAGCTGGTTAAAGATGGACGCCACTGACCTGACAGATGGTCTTGACGGCAGAATGACACAAATCCCGGAAGCAGGTCTGTATGGTGTCATGACTGTTCCCGATAGCCTTCACCGATGTATCCAGGCAGCACAATACTACCCGCTCCACATCACTGGCCTGCGGAGTCACACAAAACGGTTGACCACCGAGCATATAGGGTGGCTGGCTAACTCGAAACATTCATACTAACATATTTTTTATCTCAATTATAATATCAGTTCAATCCACTGAATGTGCATCTTTTTTAAGGACTAGGCTTGACCTGTGTCAAACTGAATCACCAGCCTGGTCTATATTCACTTACGCTAGAGATCCTCTTCCTCAGGTCTTTCTCCAGACTGGCCCTCCACTGGCTTGACACAGTCTGCAGGGAGCATTCTACCTTGAAGAAGGCATCCCACATCTACCCACAAGGTTGAAAACACACATGCACACACAAACATCTTTATTTAAAAAAAGTGAAAACTGTCAACTTATGGTAGCAAATATTGTCTACTATATTTTCATGCATGTCCAATAAACTGGTTACAGCACCTCTATTTCTTTGGGGTAGCTGAGGGATTTGGACTCTTTCAGAATGGGGTTGTGGAGTAGGTTGTCTCTCCACGGGATGAGATGTTGTTGCTGCAACTTCCCCAGCATGTCAGTGACCTGGGATTCTTCTGCCTCAACATCCTGGTGTGAACCAAGGACAAAACATACGGCAAAGGTTTAGAGCTACAACCACATGACTTGACAATGACTCAACAGGGAGTTGGGCAAATGCAGTACCTCCTTTGGAAGTGCAGCAAGAATTTCGGTCACTTTCAGCACTAGTTGGAGGGATAAGACTACTGCCTTGTAGAACGGCACCAGTTTCATCAGTTGGCAAGTATTTTGCAAAACGCTGGTACAACTCCAAAAGACTGAGTTCACCACCCCAGACTCTGCCAACCTATTATATAAATAACAGGCAACAACTTCAGTAACAGAATACCTTCACACAAAGTACCTTAACACATATAGGGTTTAGTACCTTTCTTTCTGTTCCTCAACTTTCTTTAGTACATAACACAGGATGTTTTGAGTAGCCTGCAAGTTGAGACAAAATTGTAAAAATGAAAAATCAAAACAGCATTTCTATCTAGCTGCCTAATCTTTACATTTTCAGAGAATCGATCCGGCAACCTTTTGGTAACAGATCAGATGCTCTATCAGCAAATGACCAGTCATAAAAGACACTGACATCTACATAGTACCTCTGCATTCTGTTTTGCTCTGTTGTTCTCCATACTCTCCCGAAGCTGTTGAAGCCTGTACAGTAGGCTCTGGATGAGATGTTCTGGAAAAGTATCAGTCAGGGTGGAGAACTCTAGAATGTCCTCCAATGCCACCAGGCACAACCAGCTGGTCCAAACCAGAGGCATCTCTTCACCCACAGACATGTGGTTCTGGACCAAAGATAGCATCATCCTGCAAAATAGTGGATTGAGTTTGAGAGATAGTTGTTCAATTTTACCGACTTCAAAGCCTCAGTCTCTGAGTCTAAATTCAAGCAAACCTTCTTTTGTCAGGAGCATTTCTAATATTATCTCTGAAGGTTTTGAACTGGACCTTGTCCAGTCCTGCCCAATTCTCCTCCTCTACTGTAGGACCAAGTCTGCCAGATTCTGCTCCTGGTTGTCTGAGCATGTGCAGTAGAGGAATGAGTAAAGGAAGTTCTGAGATGGTCTTCTGTGCAAGGAGGTTCATCAGCCCAACCACGGTACTGAAAGGGCAAAAAAAAAGAAAGTGTACTGTGTTATCTATGATATTTTACACAATATTTTTGAAGGCACTGTTGGAGTTAGAAGTATGGTTAGGTACGGAAATAATTGGACACTGACACAAGGTTTGTTATTTTGGCTGTTAACCAAAATATATTCAAGTTACAGTTGATAATAATGAATATGGGCTTAAAGTGCAGTCTCTCAGCTTTAAATTCAGGGTATTCAAATTGAAGGAAGGGTTTAGGAATTACAGGTCTTCAATATGCAGCCCCCTCTTTTTCAAGGGACCAAAGGTAATTGGACAATTGACTCAAAAGCTGTTTCATGGACAGGTGTGGGCTATTCCTTCGTTGTTTCTTCATTAATTATGCAGGTAAATGGTCCGGAGTTGATTCCACATGTAGCATTTGCATTTGGAAGCTGTTGCTGTGAACCCACAACATGCAGTCAAAGGAGCTCTCAATGCAAGTGAAACAGGCCATCCTTAGGCTGCAAAAAAAATAAAGAATCCATCAGAGAGATGGCAGGAACTTTAGGAGTGGCCAAATCAACAGTTTGGTACATTCTGAGAAAAAAAGAAGGCACTGGTGAGCTCTGCAACACAAAAAGGCCTGGACGTCCATGGAAGACCACAGTGGAGAATGACCATAGGATCCTTTCCATGGTAAAGAAAAACCCCTTCACAACATCCAACCAAGTGAAGAACACTTCAGGAGGTAGGCATATCATTATTGTCTGCTCAGATTCAGCAAAATCAATCACGTGATCTCAACTCGATCAAGCATGCATTTCACTTGCTGAAGACAAACTTAAGGCAGAAAGATCCACAAACAAACAACAACTGAAGACAGCTGCAGTAAAAGCCTGGCAAAGCACCACAAAGGAGGAAACCCAGCATTTGGTGATGTCCATGCGTTCCAGATTTCAAGCAGACATTGCCTGCAAAGGATTCTCGACAAAGTATTATAAATGAACATTTTATTTATGTTTGTGTTCATTTGTCGAATTACATTTGAGCCCCTGAAATAAGTTTGACTGTGTATGAAAATGGTTCCAATTCCTAAACGTTTTCATACAATATTTTTAATTCAACCCCTTGAATTAAAGCTGAAAGTCTGCACTTCAATTGCATCTTGGTTGTTTCATTTCAAATCCATTGTGGTGGCGTACAGAGGCAAAATTATGAAAATTGTGTCAGTGTCCAATATATTTCCGGACCTAACAGTATATTGAAATCATATTTACAAGTGTGGTGTTGGGAGATCATCCTGCAATCCCTCAATGTTTTTCTTGCCCAAGGCAGTACTTGAGGACACCAGATGACAAAGCTCTGCCCAGCCTTTTACCCCAAGATCTATTCTGCAAGCTCTGCAGACCCTGAACACAGACAAACCTAGCAGGAGAGGGTTGCTCGTAATCCTACTCTTTTTTGATATTCCCTGGGAACGCAAGATCAGCAGCAAACGCTCAGAAATCAATTCTGAGATCTGTGTAGAAAAAAGCAGACAAGACTGTGATGAATACAGTATGCGCTTGAATTTTTTTTTTTAAATAAATGTTAAAACATTGTTATCACTCCAACCTTAATCTGTGGGGGTGTTGCATTGTCTGTGTAAAACACCCTTTGGACAGCTGAGTTGAAACTTTCATGAAGATGTTTTAAGCTCTCAACTACTCTGCTCTCCTGGTAGGATAGAGGATATTTTTCCAAGACTCTGTCCAGCAACACTTCAGCAGATCTTTTCCAGGCTTTGGAAAGTTCCATCCCCTTTGATTCGGTCCAACGTTTGAACAAGTTGCTGACAGACCACCCTTCCATCTTATTTACGTGACCTTCATAAAGGTACAACTCTGGATAGAAAAATAGAGAAATCAGGTTGCAAAGTAAAGAAATACATTATAAACATATATTGAAAATCATTTATGCAATTTTTCTAACTAAAACAATACTCTTTCAGTTACCTTTTACTTGTTGATCGCAGGGAATTTTTGTATTCCTTGTGGCCATCTCAAAAATATTTTTCTGCCTTTGCTTGATGCAATAACGATAGCTAATTATTTGACCAGGGACAGTCCAATGTTCCTCTACAGAGAGACTTGCTTCTACTAGATAGCCTCCCTGCTGAGGTACGCCGCTGAACATAAAATAACAAAAACAATATTAAAGTATTTAACTGAGATGTCATTCATAGCAAAAAAGGTATGTTATGGTTATTTTACAAATTACAGTTTGTAGTGGCATATCAGTACTTCAAGCCCAGTGTTCCGCACACTCACATGAAATAATCAATTGTCAAGGGGAAAAATTCATTTCCGCAATAGAGAAACAATGTGTCATGTTCTTGGTTGAACTTAAACTTCTTGTCCAACACAGCGTAGACATGAAAGGTGAACATTGGAACTCCAGGAGGACACCTAACGGGGGACCGTTCCCTGTGGAATTTGCAAGAATAAAAAAAAAACAATGTTTAGTAATTTTAGAAAAAACGATAATGTATGTATGTTATGTTTTCTGTCACGTGTTATGTTGTTAAATGTTTTGCTTAAATATGGAAAAGGGAAATTTAACGTTGAAAAACAAAATAACTCGTAACAGAATGCCATAGGCTAAGTGCTATCTCACCGACTTCCGGTAGTTTCCTTTTTATCTGTGGTCTGAGGACCCAGCTCCTTCGACCTCTTCTGGGTCTTGCTTTTATTTTCTGCTGCTGCTTCAGCATAAGACTTGGTTGTTGGTTCGACTCCCTTCACTGCCTGGGTGTCTCCTGTGGGATTCCTTTGGTTTTCTCCTGAAGGAGCTACCCTTTTCCTTGATTCTGCCCTATTCTTCATCTCCTCACAGGGTTCCAATGCTGCTCCTTTATTTACCGCTCCATCACTGATCCGTATTTGCTCATTTGTTAGCGGAGTTGAACCAGGGATGTTATCTTGTAGTAACACAGCTGTGTCTGTGCTGTCATCTCCCATTGGCTGACTGGAATCGTGGCAATCTTCTGCCATTGGCTGACTGGAATCAGTATGGTCTTCTGCCACTGGCTGACTGGAATTAGTGTGGTCTTCTGCAGTTGGCTGACTGGAATCAGTGTGGTCTTCTGCCGTTGGCTGAGTGGAATCAGTGTGGTCTTCTGCCGTTGGCTGAGTGGAATCAGTGTGGTCTTCTGCCGTTGGCTGAGTGGAATCAGAGGGTTCTGTCTGTGTCTGTTGTGTGGTCAGTACAACTCTTAGGGTTTGTGTTGCCCTGTTTTTGCCTTTAGACTTCCTTGTTTGAGTGTGAGCTTGAACCTTCTTAGCTTGCTTGACATGTACTGGTACTGTATGATGCGTCGGCTGCCTGGGCTGGTCCGGGTGAGGTGGGTCAGGGGGGTGGGCCTGTTGAGGCGGGTTTGGGGACTGATCCTGGTGTTGATCTGGTGCCTGTGTTTCTGACGTTCGACGCATCTCGTTCATTGGCGTCTCCATCTCATCCATCTTACCCTTTTCCAGCACATTCTGTCCATCTCCGCCTTTGAAACCCCCTTGATTTTTAGTTTTTCTCCTGTTACCTCTCCTCCTGTTTCTTTTCTTCATTTCCTGATCACTCCTGGGGGACTTTTCTTCGGCCTGCTGATAAAAAAGTAAAATATGAGCCATGATAGGTCTATCATTTTATCATTATAATAAGAAAGTTATGTACTGTTACACAACATGTTATTGTTTTTTTGCCCAATTTTAATGAAACTTTGGTGAATGACGATTCATAGAGAACTGGCTTTTTCGGATTTCATTTCAATGACTGGCCATATGGTGGGGCTTTAGCAACCAACTGAAAATGCATACATTTGGCAATACAACACATAAGGTACATACTGACAGATTTTCCTTGCCTGGCTACCCAAACACCTTGCCCTGACCAAACGCTCTAAATCACAGGTGTCAAACTGGTTCCATAGACGGCCGAGTGTCTGCAGGTTTTCCCTCTCACCTTGTGCTAGATTGATTCATTAGGTCACAAATTAGCTAGGATCTCCCCTCAGCTGTTTGTTGAGTTGGTCCAGAGCCAGAACACGCATTGGTAAATCAACAATTCAAAAAGTCATACTTTGCATTGATAGTCAGATTAGAAAAAGATGATTCAATAGCTGATTCCTTTTTTTGCAATAAACACTGTACCATCACCTAAATGTTTTATTAGACTGATAAAACGAAATTACCATAAATGCAACATATTGTTGGATTAAAGCCTGATAGTTGTGGTAGTCTAGTATCACCTGCTGTTGAGCCCGTGTCCTGGGCCTCTTGGTCATAGTGCCCTCCACAGCAGTCACCTCCACGGGGTCCCTGTTGTCTTGTGAGCCATGCCCATGGTCTCTCCTGGTCGGCAGCCCAGGCCCTGGACGCCGCTGGAGTGGGGATCCCTGGTCCCCTTCGTGACAATCGTCACCTGAACTAAGCCCCATCGGCGGAGCTGCTGTCCCGGCAGGCCCGGGATTTAATCCTCTCTGTTACGTAGGTTTGGACGGTCACTTTCTCGCTATTTCCTGCAATGGAAAATAACATAACATGTTCAAACGGCGGTGCTGTATTCCTATTTCTGTCCAGCCCTACTGTCGTACAGCCAGAACGCAGAGAGATCAGGCAGTTTGTATGGAGTTGCCAAGTTTCGGTTTCCTTGATATCTGTGTTTATAACTAAATCTCCCAGTTAATCTCTTATGAGTTAGACAACAACACGCAGGCTACTATTTCCTATATAAATTCCCAAATTATTACTACTACGTCATTCAAATGTACATGGCGACTGCTAGAATTTCACGTATCACAATAACTATTAATTGAGAAATATTTTACTCATGCGATGTAGTTTCACACACACAGCATCTACACAAATACCGTACAACTAAATACCGTGGTGATAAATCAGTCACAGCCTTACCTGCATAATGTGGTCTTAGCTGAAACACTCTCACGGATTTTAAGAATCCCTCTCACACTAATGTTGTGCATATTACAGTGATAGTTACTTTTCTAAGGCAATAAAAACCAAGAGGTCATCTCGAAAGTGCCTTTCGCTTTTACTGGAAATGTGCGAGCTAGTATGAACGTAAATGTGTCTTCAAAAATAGTATTTTTTTATAGTCCCTTATTCTTTGGCTTTCGGTTTCCTTTCTTACAGACCGAGTCTGTTTGCCACAAACACTTACGTAGAAAGGGTAGTTTGGTTAGGGATCAAACTTTGTCTACTGTCTGATTATAGGACACTCGTGCATTTTAGCCTTTGTGCTATTGCCAACAATAAGTCAACAGCCACATACAGCTCCGGAAAAAAATAAGAGACCACTGCACCTTTTTCTTTCCTTTCCAAAAAAGTCGAAAAGAAAGGTTTTGAGTGAGGAACAGAAGGGTTAAAATTAAGAGACCACTGCAAATAGAACACTTCTGTTCCACACTCAAAATTTCCTTTTAAACTTTTTTGGAAAGAAAAAGGTGCAGTGGTCTTTTATTTTTTTTCCGGATCTGTATATCCCCTTTCCAGTCTTTTTGCGTTAGTTAGCTTTTAGAAAAAATGTAATCGACTCCCATACTGAGATGCATAAAAATATATCCACACGTTCATCTGATTTGGGAAGTTTAAAAAAAATACCCATTCACATCCTCTTCACTTTATATTACAGACTACAATAACCAATAAGCTTGACGATCCTAATAATGAGACATTTTGATGGTATATGTCGTTGTTTCCGTTCGGGGTTTGCTTTTTACCGCAAGAGCGTGTTTTGAGTCAGGTGTAATAGAAAGCAGTAGTCAGGCATTGGTAAATTCGGAGATTTTCGATATTTTGTTTTTACCGCTAGTCACCCTACCGTTGGATTTCTCAACCACAAACACACCATCCCGGAACAGCAACCAAATATTTAATTAGCCTAATAAATTCAACACTACTGTTGTTTGCTCCTTGGGGTTTTAAGGCCGGGTGTTTTGTAAAAGCACTTTGTGACAACTGCTGATGTAAAAAGGGCTTTATAAATAAATTTGATTGATTGATGATTGATAAATAAATGGGAACATCAACCAACAGTATATCAACGTCTGAACATTACTTTATTAGTGAGTAAAAAAAACAACCATGCATCAAGCGGTGTACTGAAACTGATTCCAGATGTGTGCCTTTCAAGAATATTGAAAGGTACAATATAAAGTACAATATAATTTATATGCAGATGTGAAACTGTGACAGACCACGACGAAACTATAATATATCAGATAAAAACAATACTACATGGCAAATAATTGTATCATAAAATACCTAATCAAGTCTGTACAGGGAATCGTATTACAGCAAAACCCACAAACGTGTTGCATAGCCGTTATGCTGTAATGTCAATATGCAACAGGATATACTAGGCTAGCAAAATGATAAGTACAACTTGATTCCACCCACAGCGAGTCCACCAGGGAAAGAGGTAAAGCATTACATATGTACTCTATGCCTTACTGTATGTTTTACAGCAGTGAGTAACATGCAATGTGTTTTTAATGTTGAGGACTATGCAGAGGGAATGGCGTTGTCCAGTTTGTGTGTGGACGGTTGTGGTCCCATTCCAACTCATCAGACATGGGGTCCGTCAGCAGGAATCCGGACTCTTCGGACCACCACCCAGCTCCTGCGACCCGATGGCCGGCCCGCGCTGCTTCCTTCTCCGGGTCTAGTCAGCGAGGTGCTCCTGTTCTCCGCAGTCATTGGACGGGATTCCGCTCTGGGAGGGAAGGGGCTTCTGCCCGCCCTGACGTCATCCACGAAGACCTCAACACTGTCGAACTTGGAGGTCAGTTCCCCAAGACGCTCCTTCAGGGCATTGAACTCTTTGTAAAGATCCCCCAGGGCGTTGGAGAGAAGGGGGATTCTGGAGGAAGAAAGAGGGGATGATAGTAAGCCGAAAAAGGTGTCATGAATGGAGAAGGAACAGTGCATCAAAATGTTAAAACAAACAAGTTACCTGTTATTAAAAATGATTGTGTTGGTAAACAGGAAAAAGCTAAAAAGGTACATATCCACAGCACTGGGTTGTTAACAGATACATTACCTCTGCATTACCCCTCAATCTTATGTTAATTGTCTGATCTCACCTATAACTTTTTATCCAACTTTTATCCAAAAACCTACAAAAGATCTATCCACCTCCCACAGTCAGAACACAGGATCTACCCACCTCCCACAGTCAAAACACAGGATCTACCCACCTCCCACAGTCAAAACACAGGATCTACCCACCTCCCACAGTCAAAACACAGGATCTACCCACCTCCCACAGTCAAAACACAGGATCTACCCACCTCCCACAGTCAAAACACAGGA
>JACXGI010020994.1:0-10602 GCA_016801175.1 Esox masquinongy | reverse complement strand
GGGTCAGGGTGTGGGTGTGTCTATACTGTTGAGCAGGCAGGTGGCCGATCTACCTCAAGGAGTCACTACAGCACAACAAGACAATGCTTATTCTCTATCTTTCTGGTATGCTCCATCTTTCTGTTACTGTCTCTCTCTTAGCTGTTATACCTGTTGTGTTTAACATTACCCCCTGGTGGCCAATGGGGAAACTGCAAGTTGTATTGTAGAATGCGTCTTTTTTTTGGTCTACGGAAGAATTTAACAATGTTTTAACAAAGAACAGATTGGAATCACCGTTATTCCCTAAGTATATTTACACATACTCTGAATTTCAATTATTGGTGTCAGTGCTCGTAGTGGTAGTCAACATAAAGGCAGATATCAGTGGCGCGTATACATAAAATAACCGTCAACAGTTTGGACAGACCTATTACCTTAAGGCTGTTTCTTTATTTTTACTATTTTCCACATTCTAGAATAATAGCAAAGACTTCAAAACTATGAAATAACAAGAATGGAATCATGTATTTGACACAAACATGTTAAACATATCAAATTACGTTTATACTTCAGATTATTCAAAGTAGCCACCCTTTGCCTTGACTGTTTTGCACACTTATTCTCTCAACCAGAGAGGCTTACGTACCAGAGAGGCTTACATACCAGTGAGATACCAGTGTGCCCTCTCCCTCATTTGGAACAATTTCTTATTATTGCACTCATCTGTGTTCTTGATCACCATCCCTATTTAAGTTCCTCCTTTTCTAGTATACCTTGTCAGTCTTTGTTATCATTTCAAAAGTCTAATTGATCTTTAGAAAACCCTTTTCCAATTATGTTAGCACAGCTGAAAACTGTTGTGCTGATTAAAGAAACAATTAAACTGGCCTTCTTTAGACTAGTTGAGTATCTGAAACATCAGCAATTGTGGGTTTGATTACAGGCTCAAAATGGCCAAGAACAAAGAACTTTCTTCTGAAACTCGTCAGTCTATTCTTGTTCTGAGAAATGAAGGCTGTTCCATGTGAGAAATTGCCAAGAAACTGAAGATCTCGTACAACGTTGTGTACTACTCCCTACACAGAACAGCACAAACTGTCTCTAACCAGAATAGAAAGAGGAGTGGGAGCCCCGGTGCACAACTGAGCAGGAGGACAAATACATTAGTGTCTAGTTTGAGAAACAGACACCTCATAGGTCCTCAACTGACAGCTTCATTAAATAGTACACACACAACACCAGTCTGAACATCAACAGTGAAGAGGTGACTCTGGGATGCTGAAAAAGAAAAAGCCATATCCCAGATTGGCCAATAAAAATAAAATATAAAGATGGGCAAAAGAACACAGACACTGGACAGAGGAAGAATGGAAAAAAGTGTTATGGACATAATAATCTTAGTTTGAGGTGTTCGGGTCACAAAGAACATTCATGAGACTCAGACCAAATGAAAAGATGCTGGAGGAGTGCTTGGCGCCATCTGTCAAACAGGGTGAAGGCAATGTCATGGTCTGGGGTTGCTTTGGTGGTGGTTAAGTGGGTGATTTGTACAGGATAAAAAGGATCCTGAAGAAGGAAGGCTATCACTCTGTTTTGCAACGCCATGCCATACCCTGTGGTCGGCGCTTGATTTGAGCCAGTTTCCTCCTACATCAGAACAATGACCCAAAGCACAGCTTCAAACTATGGAAGAACTATTTAGGTAAGAAGCAGTCAGCTGGTATTCTGTCTGTAATGGAGTGGCCAGCACAGTCACCAGATCTCAACCCTATTGAGCTGTTGTTGGAGCAGCTTGACCGTATGGTACGTCAGAAGTGCCCATCAAGCCAATCCAACTTGTGTTGCTTCAGGAAGCATGGGGTGAAACCTCCTAAGATTACCTCAACAAATTGATAACTAGAATTTCAAAGGTCTGCAATGGCTGCAAATGGAGGATTCTTTGATGAAAGCAAAGTTTGAAGGACGCAATTATTATTTCAATTAAAAGTGATTATTTTTAACCCTATTAATGACTATATTTCCAAATAATTTCATGCATGCTTTCATGGAAAACAATGACATTTCTAAGTGACTACAAACTTTTCAACGGTTGTGTTTGTTTTATTTTATAGCTTTGATGTCTGTATTTTTCGACAATATGGAAAATAGTCAAACTAAAGAGACCCTGTGTGTTCAACATTTTAACTGGTACTGTATTGTTTTTTTAAAGAAATTGCCACAAGACACTTATAGAAAGAGACTGAGAGGGTGGTATTATGAACATGGTGTTTTCAACTGTAGAATATGAAATGCCAAAGGATTTACAATAAACTACCTATAAGACTGTAGCCTCCATCAGCTGAGCTTGAAGGTCAAACACACACACACACACACTCATTCATACCTGGTTCTCTCAGTCCCCCATATACAGACACACACACACACACTATCTCACACTCTCAGTAGGTTTTTTGCACTATGCCGAAGGCCTGGAGAGCTGATAGTTATTCACACACACACACACACACACACACACACACACACAGCCTGAGGTATACAGGGTAGTGTGCCAGCTAATAACTAGAAAGCCAAACAGGAAGTGTTATGGAGGGGGCTATCAGAAGTCATTTATCATGGGGCCTGGCTTGGCACGAGCGCTGACCCCTGCACACATACATGTGAATTGGGTTTCAATCTGACACCCTGTTCTTTGACCCCCCCCGCCCAATCATCCTCGTCTTTCCAACATTGATCTGTACTGTCAGAACTAAAATGTCAAATTGCACTACTCCACACACTACCACTTTCAGAGTTACACAATCAAGAGTAGTAGATCACCACCCCCCCAACACACACACAAACACACATATATACACACACACACACACACACACACTAACAAAATGGCGGGATGTGTGCATCCATCTGCATGGCTGCTAAGTGGACGCTGCTCTGATACTGTATTTAAACAGTGATAGAGCAGAGAACACGCTTGACAAACAGTGAAACAGAGACCATGTGAGTCAACAGTCAACCAGGGAAGGCTCACTGTGTGTGCGTGTGTGTGTGCGTATGTGCGTGCGTGCGTGCGTGCATGGCGGAGTATGTAAGCGGAGCTGAGCGGTATGAAATCCCACTCATCACTCATGAAAGGGGTCTGTGCACGCCGCTCCGGCCACCAGAGAAAGAACTGCCGCCCCATATCGATCCATTTATTGTTTTCTTTACAAAAATAATTTAACCAACAGCCCATCAAACCTGGTGATTATGTAGGCTACAATTTGGTTTTAAAGTCAGGTAGAAGCACATCTGAAGCAAATCTGAAGACACGTGATGGAAATGGAGAATGCTGGGCAGAGCAGGCGTAGGGCTCACTGCTAGTTTACGGTGGGCAGTTAAACCATTATTTGACATTATCGCGTGTCAGTGCCAATAAAATAAACGTATTGACTTGAAAAACAGGCAGTGTATATCCTCCAAATTGCGTAGGGGCTCCGAGGAGACCACTAAAATGAGGAGATGAGCGGTCACAGAGACACTCGTCTCCAGCAGTTGATTTGTCAATTCAGGCTTCGGGCATAGATGCCAGAGCCTCCTTTAATGACAGTCATCCAATGTTGTTTAGCAGCTTTTGGAACCGAAGACTTTCCTTTATCAAATTGTGGGTGCACAATGCATTGTTCAGATGCACAAATCCTTTTTGTGACTGGGAAAATGTGCTGGTAGCACATCCTACACCATTTCAACTGGGGGGGGGACAGCCTCAGGCCAGGTGTACTGTTAGAGGGGCCTTTTACATTAGACATTACTGTTGTCATGTAGTTTTAGTCACTGCACTGCAGACATTAATAGGCAAAACCCCAAGTTTATTATCATTCAACAACTTATTCTTTACATCCACGTTACACTTTTACATTTGCATTACATTTTCAGTATCAGCTGCTCTAAAAGTGTGGAAATCTTTTCCACGCTCAAGGTCTCAGCAACCCCGCTCACATACTCTGATGCAGTGTGAACCCCCATGTTTGTTTTCTTTCAGAATTGGACGGAGGGGTTGAGGTCAGTGATCCACAACTTCAGAGCCAACAACGTCTGCCCTATGACCTGCCTCAAAAAACAGTTAAGCGGACACACTTGACGTACAAGCGCGCGCACAAACAAACACACACACAGACCTCAACAAGTAACACATCCCTCGTCTTTTTCAGTTGGATGAGGATGTGCTTTCTGACCAATGTGAATGGCAAGATCCCAGTGAGAACGTAAGAGGCACATTTTTAACTCTTAATTCCGAACTGTGGTCAGATTCAACCCGACGGACGTTGCGATGACAGCTGACCATCTCCTCCTCCTCTGTTGCAGAATCACACGGACGTTTGCGTCCGGGAAAACGGAGAAAGGCATCTTCCAGGCTCTGAAGGAACTGGGACTGCCCAGCGGAAAGGTCAGATGGATGGATGTGCGCGGGCAAATCTGCCCACGTGGCATCTTTCACAGGATGGTCTGGTGTGGTTCACGTTACTTGTAACGTTGTCGTCGGATCCAACGCCGCCTCAGAATTGTCCCGGAGACATTCGCTGCATTTAACATGTAGGACTGTGTCAGTCATTACCCTAGTGTGCTAACGTATGTTGTCCTCTCCCTTCAGAACGACGAGATCGAACACTCCGCGTTCCCCTTCGACATCTTCTACGCCCTCACTCAGAAGATCTGCCCTCGTACTGACATCGAGGAACTCTTTAAGAAAATGTGAGTACATATCTCTGCCTCCTGACCCTACAACTGTGCTCTCCCGTCGATAGCTACTCCTGCTCTACTCAAGCCTAGAAAGCTAACTGCTCCCTCAATGCTAGTCACATCTAGTGGTACTGTTACTGTAGGAGTATCGAGTTCTGAAATGGCGTGAGCAGAGCTGGTCAAAAACATGTCAAATTTGGTTGAAATTACTTGTTTAGCTATCTTGGTAGACATTTGTAGTTCAGTGGTGTCTGGATTTTTATTTCCTTCTAGTTTTCCAGTATGGTCACAATGGCTTTGATAGTGAAACAATGGATTTTATAGTGAGAAGTAGTGTAGAAACTGTTTTTGTGAATGATAAGTAACAGAGAGTTAAAGGAAAGAGAGAGCAGGAAGAAAGAGAAAGTTGCACATGATGGTGGTGTTTGGGTGAGTGACATTTACTGAACAGCTGCTGTAAACCCTGGACGAACTAAACTGCTTAAACAGTGACACATTAACATGTTTGTTTAAAACTAACTCAACAGTTTGAACGTGTTTGACCAGTGATGATTTTAACATGTTATTATTTTGTTTTAAATATGTAACACGACAGGGCTCTAATTCGACCACTGAAAACAATCTGCTTCTGCTAATTACTGACTGAGAGGGTTTTTAAGAAACATAACATTTTGTTTTTCTAATTAATTCCTTTGCAGCAATGGGGACAAAAGTGATTATTTAAACGTAGACCAGTTAGTCAGCTTTCTGAATGAAGTAAGCTCTTTATCATTCATTAACTTCTCAGTGTGACTGCTTGACCCTTCCCCTTTCAACTACTTCAGGCTAGAAGTTGCCCTTAGGCACAGATCTAGGATCAGTTTCACATTTCCCTCCTCAAATCCTTAACAGTTGGAGGTGATGCGATGCAAAACTGGTCTTAAATCGTTGTGTAGGGATAATTTCACCCTGCTCCTCTCAGCTGCATGACCCCACCCCCAACCTGTTTTTCACTAGCCCCGCCTGTGTTTGACTAATTGCATAACCATGGCAATCTGGGAAGGGGGGGGGGCTTCCTGTTTTGGCCATCTTAACTATTTTCTGCGTGTCTCTGTCTGTCTCCATGCTGCCTGTTTTTCTTGCTTTTGTTTTGCTTTGGCTGAAAACCCTCCTGCTTGCTTTTTTATCGGCTGTACTGTCTTCTCTTTCCGTATGTGCAATGCAGTGGATTCCCAGTTTTACAAGCCTCTAGTTCCAGAGGCGTTCCAGCCTCTAGTGTTGTCATGATTCCAGCCACTATGTGAATCTGTCCCATGACGTTAGGCTTACACACACACACACCTCCCTACTCCCTCAGTAGCTCCGTAGTAATAATTGTGTATTTTTCATCACCTAGAAATGGAATATGCTATGTGCTGTATAGAGCTCCACCCATTGTCAGTGTGAAGTGTCAAGCCTTTGTAGTTTATCGTCAGCTATGCGTGTGTATCTGTGGTTTTGTCCCGTCATGATGGTCCCGGTCCTAACCTGAGAAATCTGTGTAACAGAACAGCCAATTAGTAGCCTAAACCTTGTGTGTGACCTGAAAACAGCCATTAGCTCCACCAGCTGGGCTAATGCCAAAACTAGTTCAGCGGGCTGAAATAGTATTGTGGCACAATGTGTTCAAACCCAAAATATGCTTGAAGTACATCATTTGTCATGTTAGGAATGGGCCCAATGTCCTTGGCCAGCCGTGACGTGTGTATCTGCTCGTGAGACGGTGTTGTGTGTCATTGCGTTCTCCAGAACCAGCGTGACCCTCGGCTAAACGAGATCCTGTTCCCCTTTTACGACCCTAAACGAGCCATGCAAATCATCGAGAAGTACGAGAGAGACCCCGACCTCAAGAAGAAAGGTGAGAAAGAGGCAGGGACTGGGAGCAGAGAAGGGCAGACCCGAAAAAGAGAGCTGAGGGAGAAGAGTGAGAGGGAGGGAGGAACACTGACCTCTACAGTTGAATAAGAAATCAGCAGCACCAACATTAGGCTAGCGCCTGTTGGACGTTTAGTGTTGAGGAACGCGCCTTGAAAGCCCCATCCATCGGCCCCTCCAGGTCGTATGTCCAGCGATGGTTTCTGCAGATACCTGATGTCGGATGAGAACGCCCCGGTGTTCCTGGATTGTCTGGAGCTGTACCAGGACATGGAACAGCCGCTGGCACACTACTTCATCGCCTCGTCCCACAACACCTACCTGACAGGGAGACAGTTCGGAGGGAAGTCGTCCGTGGAGATGTACAGGCAGGTGCTGCTCTCTGGCTGCAGGTAGGTGCTTATTAACGTTTTGTACATATCTCAAGGATATAATATCTCAACAGCGAGAATCTGTCAAGGCTTGTGTAGAATTGTGCGATTACCGGCAGCAGTAACTCCTTTTGTTTTATCGTCATTGTTTTTGTAACTATTTGCACATTAATCCCAATTGTTAACTTGCCTATCCCTCTGAAGTAAAACAGGTAATTTCACAGAGTAGCGTTTAAGCGTTTTTTTTTTTTCACGTGTACAATCTCAGGTGTGTGGAGCTGGACTGCTGGGATGGGAAAGGAGAAGACCAGGAGCCCATCATCACTCACGGCAAGGCCATGTGTACCGACATCCTCTTTAAGGTGCGCAGTCTCATGCACACACTCAAAGAATGAACCGTTGTCTGTTAACCATTCACTTGTTGTATTCGTTACGTGCGACAAGTCTGCCCTCATGTGGTGGTCGACTGACAGTGCATCTTCCTGAGACCTGTAGATCCATTTGAACCATAGAGAATGACTGTATTTCTGGATGGATGAAACTCGTTTTGGCATGCAGATTGCCATTTAGGCATTACAGCACTTTTACAGAAGGAACACCATTTTTTCCAGTTCGTGAGGTGGGACCACCCGAATTAATAACATTGCTTAACTGCAGGTGGCAGTAAATCACCAAGCGTGGCTTTATATTGGTTCAGACAACACACTGCAGGTGGCAGTATGCACACTCATGTTTCGTTTTATTCCAGTAGTCGTGAAAGATACAGGCTACTTCCAAATGGGCCAGATGGCCTCCCAATGGCCTCCCAATGCTGAACTATAAACTGAATGAACCAGCCTAGTCAAGCTGGTCCCCAGCAAGTGTAGGTGACTTTCTGGTTTTACAGGGGATCAGTGAATCTGGTGCTTTCCCTGTGTTTTTGGTGCTTCTTGTGGTCGACAGCTCACGCATGGCACCAGCTCATTCATAAAGAGGATGTTCGGACAGCTCCTGTATCTTATTGGCTAAAACTGTTAATCAAGGTGGTCGCAGCCTCTGTGTTCAGGACAAACGTATGCAGGAAACTGCCCATAATACTGAGCGAAGAGCAGAATTTGTTCGGGGGCAAAACGATTTGAGGGAGCGTTGCTTGTGACTAATGCCGGTGTTGCTGGTGACCAGCCGCTGTTTTGAACATTATTAACCAACCTTCACTCTGTTGTTTGGCGTTGGTTGACCAGCCTTCGCTCTGTTGTTTGGCATTGGTTGACCAACCTTCACTCTGTTGTGTGGCGTTGGTTGACCAGATTTCACTGTGTTCAAAGAAAGACATATCACAAATGGAAATGAAATATCAGTCCCCATGTTGGGTGTTGTGTTGTCCTCAAACAGGATGTGATCTCAGCCATCCGGGAAACAGCCTTTGTGACGTCTGAGTATCCGGTGATCCTGTCATTCGAAAACCACTGCAGGTAGGGTCTTTCTTCCTCGTGTATTTGATTGAAAAGAGGTGCCACATTGTAAATAGATTTCATTAAATGGCAGAAAAATAGGAAGTGAAACGTGGAATTGTGTTTTCTTACTAACACACATTGAATGCTGTTTGTTTCAGTAAACCTCAGCAGTATAAAATGGCTCGGTACTGTGAGGAGATATTTGGAGACTATCTACTAAAACAGCCTCTGGAGGGATTCCCTGTGAGTCCTTAAAGTTTTACCATACTACACGCACACGCACACACACACACACACACACACACATTCCTGTGTTCAGTCTGTTTCTATATCTGTATTGTGTCTAATAGAAGATGACGGTCTAACATAATACAAAATATATTTCATACGTGATGTTTCTATGCTACAAAGAAATGTGTAGGTGTCATCAGTCTTTTGTAAAAAAAAACAAAAAAAAAACAAGATGTTTGTTGTCGTTTGCCAGATTGAACCGGGTCGTCCCTTGCCTTCTCCCAACGACCTCAAACGAAAAATCCTCATCAAAAACAAACGCTTGAAACCTGAGGTGGAGCAGAGTACGTTTACTGTGGCAGCCTTTGAAACGTTAAAGTAACTGTCCAGGAAAAATCTCACTTAAAATATTCTCTTGAATCATACCCCAAATAATGTTGTTGATTTCTATCCCTGTTTCTGGTTAAAGCTTCAATTGCAGAAAAAACACTTTACAAACCCAAGCTCAAAACCTGTGATGTCATCATTCTCGCAAAGAGTTTGAACCGGCCAACTAGCTGTCTAGGGAAGGATGAGCAGGCCAATCAGAAGTTTACTCTCATCAATACGTTTCATGACTTGTACGTCTTCTAACCCTTCAGGGGTTCTGAAAAATTAAACAGCCATTTCGACAACATAGTTGCCCATTGTTCTATCAAATGTTGAAAGATACAGATTTCTTTGGATCAAAATAAGAAATACAATTTGCATCAATCAGTTAATCAAATTTATTTTATAAAGCCCTTTTTACATCAGCAGTTGTCACAAAGTGCTTCTACAGACACCCAGTCTAAAATCCCAAAGAGCAAGCAACAACAGTTCATACAGAGTGGCTAGGAAAAACTCCCTTGTAGGTTTAGGAAGAAACCTGGAGAGGAACGAGACTCTGGGTGGCAAGTCAATATTTTTGCTTAATCAGAAGACTAGCAGGCCAATAAATGCAAGTGGGCTGTGATCAGATTTCTTAACAAGCCTACTTAATATGAAGTAAAAACATGGCTGGCATGTGACGCAAGAAGCAGTTACACCTGGAATATGCAGGTCTGAACTAGAAAGCCTTCTGGTGGTACTCCCAAAAACAACCAGAGGATGTGGCTGGTGTTCGACATGATGTCAATAATATGTGACAATTTTTCACTTTATATATCCTACTCAAACAAAAACTGACCATGGCAAGCATTGTTTGTTTATTTGTGTGTGTGCGTGCGCGTGCGCGTCTGGGGGTACAGAGTGTTCCTGGTGAAATATTATAATTCTCTGTTGAGGTATACTGAGACACTCTCCAAACTGTAACTTCACTCCATTCTCCACCATCAAATCAGTTTTGACCATAACCACAAAATTGTAACAAATTCCCCAGAAATTGGTCACCTTTAGTTTGATATGTCCGTGTAACCAAAGTTGAGGGTGTTGTGAAGTCTAATGCTGAACAAATGAAAGGAAACGGTACTGCACGTGTCCAAGTCGGCCTCAGGAGAACCTAAAATAACAGAAGGGCTTTAACACATTGTTTCTGCTGCTAACCTTGTAGACGCCGGAAGGCTTGCATAACAAATATCTCCTTTAGAAAAAATACAATTGAAGAATAAAACTCTCCATTGTAAATAATTATACTATAGCTAATATTTCATAGAAATCTGGAAACACTGGGCAATTACTTTAACGTAATAGTTTTCTATTCCTTAATATGATTCGTATGTCTGTTGTGTTATTCTGTTTGTTGGTTTTTGTTCAATATGTGGACCTGTGTTGTTCTGTGTGACTGCGTATGTCTTCTACAGAGCAGCTCGAGTCCTTTAAGAAGCATATGGAGGCAGGAGAGACCAACACACCAGCGATCCTACTGGGAGCCGAGACAGAGGAAGACATGGAGAACGGTGAGAGTGTGTGTGTGTGTGTGTGTGTGTGTGTGTGTGTGTGTGTGTGTGTGTGTGTGT